>JAODUO010001920.1:50000-52500 GCA_025642075.2 Ridgeia piscesae | reverse complement strand
CTTGTAACTTGCCAACCCTGGCTCAAAACATCATTTTGTTAATGTCAGTTAAAGAATCATAGGTCAGTGATGTAGAAAATGTCAAAAATATGTTATTGCCATTGTATTGGGTTATAGTTAGAAACATTTTAAATGTTGTGGATTTTGATTAATTATGGATGTAAAGTCATAATGTTTTATTTGAAAAAGTGTATATAATTGTTTATCACAAGTTCATGTGATGAACAAATTCATCCAAATTAGTTACAATGTATGTGGTCAATGCATTCTAGAACTTAGTCTGCACACAGGCCACGTGTTGCAGAAAGTACAAAGCCTGTTTATTTATTCATATTTGTTATTTCTACTGGACAAGAAAAAGTTGATATTGGATACTTTTCTCTTTCGTCTTATAAATCCAAAAATTCTAACATTGCTGGTGCATAAATAAAAAAAAAATCTCAATGTTATTTAATTGCATGCATACCAAATTTAAGCACACATTTTTTCTAGACTATAGACGACACATCATAGTTGATGTCGCTGTACGGTACACTTGACTGTGTGACGTACAACTACATCACTTCACTTGACGTGGTGCTCACCAAAAAAGCAGCCATATCATAAATAACTTGACTTGATCGTTGGCCGCTACAAAAAACAATAATTTTGCGTTTTGGGGACCTTTGCCTTTTCTGGGTTAGCTTTGCTTTGGTGTGACTGAATGACTGAACTGAATATTCGTCAAACTTGAAAAGCTACGGTTTTCCAGCTATCCTCCTTCTACGATTACCTATTTTACTGTTTAGTCAGAATATACCATGGTGTATATAGCCAAGGCATAGCAATGGCATAGGCCATAGTCATAGACAGTCCGTAGAATGATAAATCTGCATGTTGATGTGTTGAGTCACATAACATGAGTTTGCAGACAGACTACAGTCTACAGTGTCAGTGATACACATACAAAACATCGTTGTCGGCTTCATTAAATTGCAACTGTACTGGCCTGGCTGGTGCCATTAGTTTGCCTACTATCTCGGCACCTGCTGTCTATCTCGTAGAATCGAGACCAGTGACTACGATAAATGCCGCACACGGAATCGTCGTCTCATTTGAAACTCCCTTTATCCAATGAGTGCTCGAAATGCAACTCGTGACGTCACGCATGCGGTTTTCGGGCGCGTTGACAGAACGAGTACTGCAGCACGTCGACAGGACAAGGCATACATTTGACAAGGGGCTAGATAATTTAAGGCTATAAATTATGGGAACGTGCATTTACATAATTTAGCGCATCGTTATCCTCCCAAATAGCCCAAGCTTTTGGAATTGAACTTGAAATAAGTTGTCGCTGCCGGTTTGGTTTGTGTAGTATGGCGTGTATAGGGAGGGACCCAGGGTAGACTACTTGGCGGTGATCCGGGGTGAATGTTTATACACGAATTATATATGCACAGTGTTGTGGAATGTTTCACAAAGTCGAGGTCTTCGATCGATTTAAGATAGCTACAATAACTTGAGTGTGTGCGTGTGTGCGCGTGCGCGCGTGTGCGCGTGTGCGCGTGTGCGCGTGTGCGCGTGTGCGCGTGTGCGCGTGTGCGCGTGTGCGCGTGTGCGTGTGTGCGCGTGTGCGCGTGTGCGCGTGTGCGTGTGTGCGTTTGTGCGTGTGTGCGTGTGTTGTTGGTAAAGATGGTTGGACGGTTGGCGCGAGGAAAGTGGAACATGACGTCATAACTAGGTTGGTGATGATCAAGTGGCGCCCCTTGCGAATATGTCAAGAACTGATACTGCCAAAAAGGTCAATGGTCATGCGGCGCCCCCTGGTGGATATGTGGCGCCCGCTGACAGGTCATGAACAAATACCTTCAACATTCGTGTGCATTATTAAAAAAATCGATCAAAACTCAAGTTGTGCCCCCGGCTGGTGTGGCAAAAGGTACGGTTACTCACACGTCCGCGACGTGTTTGGCTTACATTCACATTCGCGTTATTTTCTGAAAATAGTTTACCGATTTTTCACTGTGTTGTGTTGTATTCATGTCCGCGCTATTTTGTCATGTTCGGCACACTCACGTGACAGCAGTAACGTCCTCAAACGTACATAAGACCGCCGTGCGTTGAGGTTGTTGTTAGTTCTACGGCATCTGTACGGCTAATGTGATGCTTAAGACACCGTTCTGCTACCATCCCTTTGGTAGTGTTTCGTTATGGGTGGTCACGACTATCCATACTAATGAATCGACTACGTGACTGGACTCCAACATGTTTTAATTTACTACCAAGTGTATCCAGCAGTCAACCATGTGCTTCTGACGCGTCATTTCCAACCCCACAACTACATGTTATAGTTGCGCTACCATTCGCCAGATGGCAGCATGGCATGGACATAGTCACGTAACATCTCCCTCCTTATAATTTGAGACGCATAAACAAAACTATTCGACTAACATTATCTAGTGAACGTTTACAGAAACTTAAACGAGTATTACACTTAACATGATTAGGCTGCCACTTACTT
>JAODUO010001920.1:37500-45000 GCA_025642075.2 Ridgeia piscesae | reverse complement strand
GACATATAACCACAGTGCCTGCAGTAGCATGGCATGCACGGTTAGAGGACTTGCGACATGACCTCACATCCACACTGACATATAACCACAGTGCCTGCAGTAGCATGGCATGCACGGTTAGAGGACTTGCGACATGACCTCGTATCCACACTGACAAATAACCACAGTGCCTGCAGTAGCATGGCATGCACGGTTAGAGGACTTGAGACATGACCTCGTATCCACACTGACATATAACCACAGTGTCTACAGTAGCATGGCATGCACGGTTAGAGGACTTGAGACATGACCTCACATCCACACTGACATATAACCACAGTGTCTACAGTAGCATGGCATGCATGGTTAGAGGACTTGATACATGACCTCACATCCACACTGACATATGGCCACAGTGTCTGCAGTAGCATGCCATGCACGGTTAGAGGACTTGCGACATGACCTCACATCCACACTGACATATGGCCACAGTGTCTGCAGTAGCATGGCATGCACGGTTAGAGGACTTGCGACATGACCTCACATCCACACTGACATATGGCCACAGTGTCTGCAGTAGCATGGCATGCACGGTTAGAGGACTTGAGACATGACCTCGTATCCACACTTACATATAGCCACAGTGTCTGTAGTAGCATGGCATGCACGGTTAGAGGATTTGCGACATGACCTCATATCCACACTGGCATATGGCCATAGTGTCTGCAGTAGCATGGCATGCACGGTTAGAGGACTTGCGACATGACCTAATATGCATACTGACATATAGCCATAGAGTCTGCAATAGCATAACATGCACGGTTAGAGGACTTGCGACATGACCTCATATCCACACTGACATATGGCCATAGTGTCTGCAGTAGTATGGCATGCACATTTAGAGGACTTGCGACATGACCTCATATGCACACTGACATATAGCCACTGTGTTTGCAGTAGCATGGCATGCACGGTTAGATGACTTGCGCCATGACCTTGTATCCACACTGACATATAGCCACTGGGTCTACAGTAGCATGGCATGCACATTTAGAGGACTTGCGACATGACCTTGTATCCCCACTGACATATAGCCACTGCGTCTGTAGTAACATGGCATGCACGGTTAGAGGACTTGCAACATGACCTTGTATTCACACTGACATATAGCCACTGTGCCTGTAGTAGCATGGCATGCAAGGTTAGATGACTTGTGACATGACCTCATATCCACACTGACATATAGCCACAGTCTCTGCAGTAGCATGGCATGCACGGTTAGAGGACTTGCAACATGACCTTGTACCACACTGACATATAGCCACTGTGTATGTAGTAGCATGGCATGCAAGGTTAGATGATTTGTGACATGACCTCATATCCACACTGACATATAGCCACAGTCTCTGCAGTAGCATGGCATACACGGCTAGATGACTTGCAACATGACCTTGTATCCACACTGACATATGGCCACAGTGTCTGCAGTAGCATGGCATGCACGGTTATAGGACTTGCGACATGACCTCATATCCACACTGACATATAACCACAGTGCCTGCAGTAGCATGGCATGCACGGTTAGAGGACTTGCGACATGACCTCACATCCACACTGACATATAACCACAGTGCCTGCAGTAGCATGGCATGCACGGTTAGAGGACTTGCGACATGACCTCGTATCCACACTGACAAATAACCACAGTGCCTGCAGTAGCATGGCATGCACGGTTAGAGGACTTGAGACATGACCTCGTATCCACACTGACATATAACCACAGTGTCTACAGTAGCATGGCATGCACGGTTAGAGGACTTGAGACATGACCTCACATCCACACTGACATATAACCACAGTGTCTACAGTAGCATGGCATGCATGGTTAGAGGACTTGATACATGACCTCACATCCACACTGACATATGGCCACAGTGTCTGCAGTAGCATGGCATGCACGGTTAGAGGACTTGCGACATGACCTCGTATCCACACTGACATATAACCACAGTGCCTGCAGTAGCATGGCATGCACGGTTAGAGGACTTGCGACATGACCTCACATCCACACTGACATATGGCCACAGTGTCTACAGTAGCATGGCATGCACGGTTAGAGGACTTGAGACATGACCTCGTATCCACACTTACATATAGCCACAGTGTCTGTAGTAGCATGGCATGCACGGTTAGAGGACTTGAGACATGACCTCGTATCCACACTGACATATAACCACAGTGCCTGCAGTAGCATGGCATGCACGGTTAGAGGACTTGCGACATGACCTCACATCCACACTGACATATAACCACAGTGCCTGCAGTAGCATGGCATGCACGGTTAGAGGACTTGCGACATGACCTCACATCCACACTGACATATAACCACAGTGCCTGCAGTAGCATGGCATGCACGGTTAGAGGACTTGCGACATGACCTCGTATCCACACTGACAAATAACCACAGTGCCTGCAGTAGCATGGCATGCACGGTTAGAGGACTTGAGACATGACCTCGTATCCACACTGACATATAACCACAGTGTCTACAGTAGCATGGCATGCACGGTTAGAGGACTTGAGACATGACCTCACATCCACACTGACATATAACCACAGTGTCTACAGTAGCATGGCATGCATGGTTAGAGGACTTGATACATGACCTCACATCCACACTGACATATGGCCACAGTGTCTGCAGTAGCATGCCATGCACGGTTAGAGGACTTGCGACATTACCTCACATCCACACTGACATATGGCCACAGTGTCTGCAGTAGCATGGCATGCACGGTTAGAGGACTTGCGACATGACCTCACATCCACACTGACATATGGCCACAGTGTCTGCAGTAGCATGGCATGCACGGTTAGAGGACTTGAGACATGACCTCGTATCCACACTTACATATAGCCACAGTGTCTGTAGTAGCATGGCATGCACGGTTAGAGGATTTGCGACATGACCTCATATCCACACTGGCATATGGCCATAGTGTCTGCAGTAGCATGGCATGCACGGTTAGAGGACTTGCGACATGACCTAATATGCATACTGACATATAGCCATAGAGTCTGCAATAGCATAACATGCACGGTTAGAGGACTTGCGACATGACCTCATATCCACACTGACATATGGCCATAGTGTCTGCAGTAGTATGGCATGCACATTTAGAGGACTTGCGACATGACCTCATATGCACACTGACATATAGCCACTGTGTTTGCAGTAGCATGGCATGCACGGTTAGATGACTTGCGCCATGACCTTGTATCCACACTGACATATAGCCACTGGGTCTACAGTAGCAAGGCATGCACATTTAGAGGACTTGCGACATGACCTTGTATCCCCACTGACATATAGCCACTGCGTCTGTAGTAACATGGCATGCACGGTTAGAGGACTTGCAACATGACCTTGTATTCACACTGACATATAGCCACTGTGCCTGTAGTAGCATGGCATGCAAGGTTAGATGACTTGTGACATGACCTCATATCCACACTGACATATAGCCACAGTCTCTGCAGTAGCATGGCATGCACGGTTAGAGGACTTGCAACATGACCTTGTACCACACTGACATATAGCCACTGTGTATGTAGTAGCATGGCATGCAAGGTTAGATGATTTGTGACATGACCTCATATCCACACTGACATATAGCCACAGTCTCTGCAGTAGCATGGCATACACGGTTAGATGACTTGCAACATGACCTTGTATCCACACTGACATATGGCCACAGTGTCTGCAGTAGCATGGCATGCACGGTTATAGGACTTGCGACATGACCTCATATCCACACGCCAAACCCGATACCAATGCGCTAAACACCTTGTTCACCGAAGATTACCCAGAATAATTGGGGGAAGTGGGCGCGAAGCAGGCAGACAGGAGAAGGAAAATCTATGCTTTCATTGCAATGTATGGTCAGCCACCAGAGCCATCGAATATAAAAAAATAAAAAAACTACCAACGTCAAAACCCGATCTCCAAAATCAACCAACGTGTTCCTGTACATGCTGCAGGCCAATCGGTAGGTCATGTTGTGGAACGCGGCACACCACCAAGACCCACCTGATCATTCCCCTGATATCACTCAGTTCGGCTAAGAGATGTGGGATGGCGTTCCAGCTCCTATTATTGATCAGACTGACCTAAATCCACCATACCTGTGATCTGATTTATTGTGAGTGTGTAATAGACGGCATGAAATGAAGCACTGTGGTATGTGGCTGTGACAAAGACAATTTTTCGTGCGCGTTATACTTCAATTGCTCTCCCGAAGACAGCTGCTACAATCCATGCACAAAATCAGATCCGACTTTGGCTGAAGACGAAGAGGGAGTCGATGTGGAGAATGTTGAAGCAAGTTTGTGGAAGACGAGAGGATGAAGGTGCAGACGAAAAGCGCAGAGCGCCTGAGGGTGTCGAGGATGGTGTTTGTGATCATGACTACCTGGACGATAAGTACAGGTGAACGATTTTCATGCAGAGTATTGGGCGTTATCTACCCTTATTAAGATAACGCCTACCTTACACTTATAACTCTATGTGTACATTTATCTTTTTATATATTGTCTTATATCTAATTGCTTACAACATACCTATAGTTACTTTCACACATAATTACTCAATGCAAGAATATCTCTCACAGAGCAATCTGAATGCCAATATTAGTAATGATATTTGCACTATGTGTAACATGCGTGACTACCCGTTTCAAATAATTAAAATGATGACTGATTACTGTTTTGTCAAGAACAAATGTGTGAAATGTTGTCAGATTATCCATTTTATGTTTATGAAAAACCAAATGTATAATGTCAGATAACTTTCCATTTGTTATCCATCGACAGGTCATCTTTGAATTTCAACATTTTAAACTGAAATGTTTACAGCAGAAATTAAAACTAAGCCACCAGCTACCTAAGAAAGCCGTTATTAAGTAGTATTTAGGTAAGACAAATGGCCATCTTGGAATTAAGCAAATTACCAAATTTGCCCAAAGTTGGCGTTTGGGCAATGAAGCTAAATATAGTCTAGACCCAATATGAGTCCAAATTCAATTCAATTCAATTCAATTTATTTCAAAACACACAACATTAAAAAGCAAGCAATACAAATACAAATCATAATAATTCACATGGTACGAATGAAATACAATTAAGAAATATGTTTTGAAAAGGAATAGACATGAAGTGAAAACTTATATGTGTCTACCCCCAACAACACATAGGATTGAACATTTCTAGGTTCTCCATTGAATAGGGCGTGCAAGTCTCGCGCGCGAAAGCGAGGCTGGGGGCAGTTGGGGGCAGGAGGTCCATATACTCCATGTTAACATATAGAACTTTGTTTTGTTTTGGTCGTAATAATCGAACTGTCCCGAAATAGCGTATTTCAGTTATCTTTTCCGAAGGATTATTACAAGCAGAAGCAGTGGAACATTCTGCCGGTGACAATGATCACGGAAATCATGAATTTTAATCGATTATTATGGTGGTTGCCATGGCAATAGCGGCAAGTACTTGTGTTTGGCGATCTTGACTAATAATGAAGAGTGCCAGTTTTCGCGCAGTACAACCTGTTTGGGCCAAACGTATACATGTGTTATGATTATGTGTATTTAGACAACTTGTCAGATATAAGTGCTTATCGAAACCACAACGTACAGCAATATAAAACGCAAATCCCGTAAAAGACACATACAGCCTAGCATCGTGTCGATTATCTGCACTACGTAAATCGCTATGTGACTATGATAGTGTGGTAAACTCAATATTAAATCGTACATTTAAGATAAGAAACGTATAACACAAGATATTTAGGAACTGATTTTCCTAGTATTCATCAGTCGGAAGCTACAACTGTCATCCATCGTTAGAATATTATTCTTGTGTCCAGTCCCCAATTAGTATCGCTTAGTCCCCAATAAGCTCCAGTCGCGCGGAGTCACGCCATGTATCGTGACCCACTTGCAGGCCCTACACATGTGACTGTCATGTTAGTAGACAGTATATTGCGAGTTTTCAAAATAGTGAAGGCTGTTTCTTTAAATGTTTTTCTGCAATTTCACCACACGTGTTTTGTCACCCAATTTCACCTTTTTAGTCACATACATTATAAAATGAAAACATTATTTTCTCACCATGTGACATTTGCCTAATAATCTACATACATACGTGCATGCATACGTACATATATATATATATATATATATATATATATATATATATATATATATATATATATATACATACATGCATACATACATACATACATACATACATACATACATACATGCATGCATGCATGCATACATACATACATACATATACATTCACATATACATACATACATTCACGTTGACACATACGTAATTATACACAAAAAGATAATAAGTTTAGTGCCATTATATCCGAAGTATTCTATCAGGTACATTATGTTGTCTCCTGCTATAGTGTCGTTTGTTATATCCTGTTACTTCGTGGCACATTGATTATAACGTAATCGGTCAGCCGTACTGCCGCACATTGTCTATTTTGAGCATGCCTATACACGTAGACATTAATATTATTGATAACGCTTGTAAAAGCAACCAAAGATAACGTGCTGACCGGAAGCAATAATCAACTAACCGTTGATACTGTTGAGTATGATGTAGCCAACATTGAAATGGTTTGTAACATTACGTCAAATGGTAACTCGTTTGTGTTTTCATTGAGTGGAATAAACGTTATTTTCTTATATGGCGCAGTATCCAATCCTCAGGATTGCTCAAATCGCTATTACACTTTACTCCCTGGCAGACATGTTCTATCGAACATCGGTTTGTATACACCACAGTTTATAGTCAAGTACTCATTCATAAGCTTAGTGAACTGTAGCAATGTATCGCGAAAAAGTTGCCCAATGTTTTACACGGTAGCACAGGATTCGAACCCATGCAGTCTTAGTTGTAGATTATTGACCGTTATCAGCCCTTATTAAGATAACATAGACCTATAAAGCTATATTTTATGTATTGTCTGTACAACATATCTACAGTTACTTTCACGCATAATTACTCATTGCAAATTTTTCCTCAGAGAGTAATCTGAATGCCAATATTAGTAATGATATTTCCACTATGTGTAACATGTGTGACTACGAGTCCTAAATAATTTAAATTATGATTAATTACTGGACAAATGTTTGAAATATTGTAAGATTATCCCTTTTCAATTGATGAATAACCTAATATATAGTGTTATAGAAGTCTCCGTTCATTGTCCCTTGATAGGTGAACTTTGACTTTCAACTCCTTGAACTGAAAATACATCACAAATGGAAACTACGCACCCAAATACCTAAGAAAACCGTTATTAAGTATTTTTGATTTATGCAAATGACTACATTTGTCCAAAGTTTTCGTTAGGGCAACCAAACTAAATCTGGGAAATGGACTAATTATGAGTAATTACTATATTGGACGTTTAAACAAAACACGATGGGTACTTTGATAG
>JAODUO010001920.1:25000-32500 GCA_025642075.2 Ridgeia piscesae | reverse complement strand
CAGATAGACAGCATTTACAGGATGATCTTAATAAGTTGATAGAATGGTCTGAGAAGTGGCAAATGCTGTTTAATTTTGGAAAGTGTAAGTGCCTTCACACAGGACATGGGAATGAAGATGCACAATATACAATGGGTGATACTGTACTAAATACTACCTTAAAGGAAAAGGACTTAGGGTTAACTATTAGTGCTGACATGAAGGTATCAGAGCAGTGTGGAATTGCAGCAGCGAAGGGAAACCAAATTATTGGATTAATTAGGCGAAATATAGTGTACAAAGAAAAAGAACTAATAATACCGCTGTATAAAACAATAGTTAGGCCTCACTTAGAATATTGTATACAAGCATGGAGGCCATATCGCAAGAAGGATATTGATATGCTAGAAAGAGTACAAAGGAGAGCAACCAAAATGATACCAAAACTCAGGAATATTAGTTATGAAATGCGTCTAAAAGAATGTGGTTTAACAACACTAGAAACCAGAAGATTGAGAGGAGATCACATTGAGGTGTTTAAAATATTGAATGGATATGAAAATATTGACAGAAATATTTTTTTCACAGTCAAGGAAGAGAGAAGGACTAGAGGACATGGAGTTACATTAGCAAAGAAGCAGTGTAGACTAGATATTAGAAAATTTTCATTTTCACAAAGAACAGTAAACGAATGGAACAGATTATCAGCTGATTGTGTAGGTGCTAGTAGTGTTAATATATTTAAAAATAAAATCGACATATACCTAAGAAGGGCGGGGTATACTTAGATAGATAGGTTGGACTCTCGATAAGCCAAATGGCTTCCTAGTCCACCTGCCATCTAGAGTTGAATCTCTAGGTGGCAATCTTGTTAAATCTTGTTAAATCTAGGCCTCACTGATATAGAGTATGGTGCTGAGGACATTTTCATCATCATGCTGCCAGGCGCGATGCAACAAAGACTGCTTCCATCACTTGACTGTTGCTCTCCAGTTATCTCTATGCTATCAGAGTATTGTCCATGAGCTGGTCTTCATGTATATCAGCTTCAGGTTTATCTTGATGGTATCATTGAACAGGAGATGAGGGCGCTCTCTCTTTATGTGACCAGAAGACAGTTGGGAGTAGAGAATATGCTTTGGTAGCGTGTCTGGTTACATCCTCATGAGGTGTCCAGTCCACCGGAGATTCTTTCTGATCAGAAGATCTTCCATATATGGCAGCCCTGTCCGATCGAGTATTTCCTTGTTTGTCACTTTGTCCATCCAGGTTATCCTCATGATCAAACGCAGATGTCGCATCATGAAGGCATGCAGCTTTTTCACCTGTCGTCTGTACACTGTCCATGCCTCGGCTCCATATAGGAGGGTGGACAGCACGATTGCATGGTATATCTTGCCTTTAACCCGCATGGACACATGGTTGTTGTTCCAGAGTCTCTCGTGTAGTCGGCCGAACAGATGCTCTATCCTTGGCCATCCTCCTCTATTTTTCATTTTCAATGTATCCATTACATGATATAGTGCTTCAGAGGTAGGTTAATTCCAGAACAGAGTTCAGCTTGTTTCCATCAACCATGATATCCTCCTCTCGGGTTCTCGTAGAGTTGGGTTGGTACAGCACCTCGATCTTCTTGATCCATTATGTTCTGCATCTTTTCAGCAGAGTGTGCAACCAGTGCATTGACATCTGCGAATAGCGTCTCTCTCACCAGTATCCGAGCAGTCGTGGTCTTCGCTCTGAGATGTGCGACGTTGAATAGGTCAGCGCTCTGTCTGGACTGTATATAGACGCCATCCCCCATGTCTCGGAAAGCCTCGTCGAGCATTTTTGATAAGAAGATGGAGTAAAGCGTGGAGGCCACTACACAACCTTTGCTTGACCCCATTTGTAACACTAAACGATTCCAAGACTTCCCCTCCAACACTAACATTCGCCATACTTCCAGTATGTAGAGCCACGATCATAGTTGTGAACGTCTCTGGCATTCATACTTCCTCAGTAGCTGACATAACCAGGTCCTCCCAACTGTATCGAATGCCTTATTGACGTCGTCAAATACCATGAACAGTGGTCGGTCATGTTTAACGCACTTTTCTTGTAGCTGTCGGAGACAAAGTATTATACCCACGGTGCTTTCCGGTTACCTCTGAAGCCACATTGTGTCTCCGGAACTACCTCTGGTGTTATGTGGTTAGATATTCTGTTGAGGAGCATCCTGGCGAAGATCTTGCTTGCTGTGGAAAGTAGAGAGATTCCTCTATAGTTCCCACAGTCTGTTCGATTCACCTGTCTTGTAGATGATTACAATGCTGGCATCCGTTCATGCTTGTGGTACATAACCCACCTCCCAGACATTGGTGAATAGTTGGTGCAGTATATTGATTGTCTCCTCAGTGTTTAAATACTTCAGCAGGAAATACAACCTCCCATGTGTTTTGCAATCTTTCAGGCCGGCAATTGCTCCAGCCATCACAGCCATGGTTGGAATGTCATCGAGACTTGTCTTGGTAATGCGCTGCGGAAGTTGTCCAGAGCTTCGTGATATATGTCGCCAGGGACGTTGAGTAACTTCTGTAAGTATTCTCTCCATCTTGCCACAACTCTTTGCTTTCAGAGAAGGTCTCCATTCCATCTGTTGGGTTCAGCTGAACATGTCTTGAATCCCCACACTTCCATGCAGTCCATTGTAGAAGCCCTTCATGTGGTTTCTGTCAGCAGCTCGCTGCAGCTCCACTGCCTTCCTTTCTCACCAGTCTGACCTCAGTGCACAGGTGCGTTTTTTTAGCAGTCTGCGTGCATCTTTGTATGCCGCAGTGTGGATCTAGTGCTCCTGGTTTGCAACACTCTCTGGTGGGCTTGGTCTCTTCTGCTCATAAGAGTCTGTAGCTCCTGGTCGTTGGGGGTCGAACCAGTCCTGGTGTTTTCTGTCTGGCTTGCCAAGATATGTCTTGGCTGTGTTGTGTACGACTTGCTGCAGAGCTGCCCATTTCTCGTCTGGTGTTGAGCGAGATCATTGTCTATTTCCTACTCAAACCTCTCCCTATGGCTGATTATCAATAATTATATTGTGTTGAGCTTGGTCGGCTTACTTGTCCCTTGCCTGTTGTGCTTTTGTCGTATCCTGAAAACCACTCTTGACCTCAGTATCTGGTGCTCTGTCCAGCAGTTAGCTCCACGCATGGCTTGGGTAATATGGAACGCTACCTTATCCCGACACTTCGTAATGATGAAGTCGACCATATGCCAGCTGTTTGTGGAAGGCCTCCTTGTTTTCATCTGGGTTTGTCATCGTTGGAGCGTATACGCTGATCATTGCGGCAAAATTTGCATTGCTCAGAGGTAGTCTCGTCGTCATGACGCTGTCAGTTACTAGGCCGTGGCATTTATGTCAGCTTTGAGGCGATATCATTTTTGATAGGAAAACCCACTCCTGCCTCCCATATTTCTCCTTCAGGGTTGCCATTCCAGAAGATAGAGTAATCCAATTCGCTGAGATTACCATATTCTGATAACCTTGTTTCATATAGGACGACGATGTCGATGTTGTATTTGGCAAGTTCCATTGCTACTAGCGCCGTACGTCTTTCTGGTCGGTCAGCTCCTTCTCGATCGAGGAAAGTCCTAATATTCAATTGTGCAATGTAAGTAGTTGGTTTCTTCTTATTCTTCTTCTTCTTCTACTTCCTAGCTGATATTCCACTGTCAACGGAAGTTGAGGTCGAGCAGCGCGGACCTTGGTAACCCGAGCGACGGCCGATCCGGTATTGTGTTTCGTGTAGTTGTTATATGTCATGGAAGCTACAAGAACAACGCGTTGACGTGCCGCTGGCACCGACAAGAACATGCCAAAACAGGCGCAAACTATTTATCCCTGCTGTGACTGGTCGAGATATGTTGGGAGTTCCATATATCAACCGCCCTTGATGTTTCCACAGTGACAAGTGTTTGCGCCCTTAGCCTTCGATTCTGTCAATAACCTGTACCACAAGGCAGTGGTTTATAACTCTGCATGGAAGGGGCGTCAAACTCCCTGAGGTGTTGCAATATCTGAGCTATTGCAGCATCTGCATACCAAATGTATGAGAACACATGCCTGGTAAACTCATATATTGTTGTTTTCCGTCAGATGTGTGTTGCTTCACACTCCCTTTATCAGTTTGGACACGACAGCTGCAGCTTTTGCTATGCGCGTAATAATGTCAATGTCTAGGGACATATAATTGTGATTGGTGAGCCTAGTTATATGAACTGATCAACTTCACCCAGTGTCACATTGGTAAATGTTGATTGACGGCGGTGCTTTGATATCCAGACACATACATAACATTCATAATTTTTATGCTGATGGTCAATCCAAATTTTTACTCCCGTGGGTGAAACTGTTCATTGGTTTCTGAAGATCTTCCTCTGTGTGAGTGGCCAGCGCTGCTTCATATGTAAAGAGCATTTATCTCATGAGGACTCGATGCGCCGTTTGTTTGGCGTTTACCAAACGAGGATAACAAGTTTTCCCTCAGTTATCAATACATTTCAGATTGTTTTCACTAGGATTTGATTTATTTTGTAGGCGACGAGAATAGTTGGCTTCGTTGAGAGGCTCCATGACTGTGATTGATCGCTTCAAACAAATCCGTTTTTTCCCGTTCCTTTTGTGAGTGTTATATATAGCATCTCATGGGGCGGCTAGGTTCCCAGTATCAGCATTGTATCACACGGAAGTTGTGCTGCAGTCTTGTCTATGCAGAGGCTATGTATCAGTTGCGTACCACAAGGAAGTTGTGCTGGAGTCTTGTTTATGGAGAGGCTATGTATCAGTTGCGTACCACAAGGAAGTTGTGCTGGAGTCTTGTCTATGGAGAGGCTACATATCAGCACTCGGCTCCCTGTTCAATCCAATGAGCAATATGGGGTATGTTGCTGACAGCGAGAGTATGAAGCAAGACAACACACTACCCACTACACTACAGCATTAGACACATTACACAGACCTGTGCACAAACACCACACCAGTCATAGTGTCACCTTTATCCCACGCGTTCACAGGTCATGTATTTTACTTGCAGCCGCACAAGCATTCTAAATACCATGAAGGGACGATGAATTACTGTCGCAATGTTGAGTCCATGCCAGAAGACAAGCCTTGGTGCTACACCATGGATCCTAATAAACGCTGGGAATTGTGCCTTATTCCGATGTGTACGGGTGAGATACTCCTATGTTCAATGTCAGCTATAGTTCGGAGGGTTTATGTTACGCTATATAGAAAGTAAAACTTGTTTTGATGCTAACTGTACAAATCAAAATTAAATGTACAATAAAGGGATGTGAGTCGGAAGTTGATTGTGTAATGTTATTAGCAGCAAGACAACTTGAGGTATCCAGTTAAGTTAATGGTACAATGGCGGAGGACCATTCCGGCACAACTTATATGTACCGATGCAGTTCACAGGAATTACGAGAGTACCATATGCAAGACCTTGAACTAACAACCGTAATCACCTGGTTAGAAGGGGAGCCCCCCACACAAAACGACTGAAAACTCCAAGGTGTGGGAAGTTTTGGAATAACAAAGATCGGATACACATGGAAGTTGGGGTCCTGTACTGTAGTTGGGAGGAAGAGATTGTTCCCCCTACATTACAGTTGGTAGTACCAAAATCAATTAGAGTGGAAGCCCTTCAAATGACTCATGATAGTAGGGTCTATAATTGCAGTTTCGTGACCATGTTCTGGCTACTAAGGTTTGACGACTGATTTGACTTCTACGTACCATTTAAACATATTTAGCCCCCCGGTCCCTCTAAAAAATGCTGCCATTTTCCGCCAGAGGGACAAATCCAAAATGTCTGTTTGAACCAAAACGTCAAAATTCACGTACGAATACACTTTTTCGGGTAAGTCGTCCATGTGGATTCCGATTCTGGTATCAGTTTAACGCTATGCCATAATGTTGACCCATAAATCCAAGACGGCCGCCGTCTGTTAGAAAGAAGACGTAACGTTTGAACCAGAGCACCTATATGCATGTATGGATACGCTTTTTTGGAGTACGTTCACCAAGACACATTATTTCCGCTAAATCGATGCGCTGATGCAATTTATGAAGGTGACATATGCAATTGAGGTCAATGTCACGTGGTAAGTTCAAGGTTATTCAATGGTCATCATCATAGAGCGAGAAACCCGCTGCCGGATGTGATGAATAGTGGTTCCAGAATTGAGCTCCTTTGGGGATGAGTTCCATATTGGCGGGAATTTAATTAAGCTGTAACTGTATGGGTCTGCAGCGTCTAGAACGTCTTGTTCAGGAGTACGGGGCAAACATCCAAAGACGCCAAGACTGTGTCCCAGGACTTACTGAGAAGATGCAGGCAGTTACGTCATATAGAACCATCCAACGCGGTTCGCCTCAAGTACAGAGCCTCAGCGCAAGTTCATGTCCTTGTTCGCGCGGATGTGAAAGATGACAGCCCTGGTGGAGCCGAACAGTCTATCCCTTTTTACAACTGGTTTTACGCTGGCTTGAATATGTAGCAATGGAAGAGCAAGGCTTGTTTCCAAAGATATTACAGTCAACCGCCCAACAAGTCAGCTGTGAAGGACATCATGGACAAGTTGGCTATCACCATCGCCACTAAGCGCATGCCCTTCGCCTTCTTAGTGGGATATCATCCAGTGTACGTCCTTATTACCCAGCTGAAGTATGCCTGGCTCTCCATCCACCAGAATAAGAAGCAGCTGCTAGTGCATTCCAAAAATGTAACAATGTGGCCCGGACCAGAGCGTCTCACAACGTCAAATGATGTCAAGATGACGCACATGGAATGCGCCCCAAAACGGATGCGAAACGATGAACAGTGCGTGCAAAATCATTTCACATGCATGCATGAGTTCGATTCCTTCCTGTTCGACCCCGTCTCACCCACCCTCCGCACCCTACAGTCAGTCATGCCTGCATCTCATAAGTGGTCGGCGATGGCGACCGTATCATCTGTGTGAACGACCCGTACGACGCAGCATACTCGACTAAAGACACTAGCGAGACCTGCGGGTGCAGGGTAAGGCAAATGTCCCCAACACCGACATGAGATTGGCAGATTGTAGCGTCAGCAACAAGGGTCGGGTGAAAAATTGATATGAAGCTACCTGACCGACCTAGCACAAAGTGTTGAAATAGAGCTTATCTACTCAGTTGGCTACCACTGCACCAACGGGTCAACCCAGCAACCGATGCAGAACTACAGCTTGGCCATTCTGAGGCTGACACTGTCCTCTTTTCCGCTTTCGCAGTTCTGCGCGAGTCAGGCTACAGTGGCCCTGTTGTCATTGATGCTGTGTCGCGACGATTTCCTTTAGAGACGTACACAAAAATGTACCATGAAAGCCACAATTCAAAATATATTAACATAATGTTGATATTATTAAGAAACACGACATACATGCCATATCACACGCACATATCGTCCACCTGGGACAGCTAATAATGTTTTTTTTATAATGTAAGTAAAATCGTTTTGT
>JAODUO010001920.1:17500-22500 GCA_025642075.2 Ridgeia piscesae | reverse complement strand
CAGGCAGCTGACAAGTGAGTTACGTCAGGCAGCTGACAAGTGAGTTACGTCAGGCAGCTGACAAGTGAGTGACGTCAGGCAGCTGACAAGTGAGTGACGTCAGGCAGCTGACAAGTGAGTGACGTCAGGCAGCTGACAAGTGAGTGACGTCAGGCAGCTGACAAGTGAGTGACGAAACACTCCACGTTTATCCACAGTAGCACATATTTCTTTATGCAAACATTCATATTGTGTAACTCCTTGTTGGTAGGTCATAGAAATGCTTATATATCCGTTGACATCGCTACTGTAATCTTTAATTGTATATAGTTATTGTATACTATTCATAATATATATATATATATATATTATATATATATATATATATATATATATATATATATATATATATAATATATATATATATATATATATATATATATATATATATATATATATATATATGTAAAGGTAACTTCTTATATAGTTTATATTCCAGTTTTATGGAAAGCGCCCGATCTGTCATGTTTTGATTACAATAAAATACATGCATTGCATAACAAAACACGAGTTTTAATCTTGGTAGTTGAAATTAGAATTTCATAATTAGCAATGACGAGTAACTGTCGTAGTCCTTAATCGTGGATCGTTGTGATATGAACATGTATCTATCACACAATCAGGTATGCGAATGCTCAAGTAAGCAAAAAAACACATACACAAACAATATGCAAATAATATATATATATATATATATATATATATATATATATATATATATATCCATCAAGCTCTTAGCTAGCTTAAAAAGTGTGTGTGTAACGACTTGCGTGGAAAACACTCACGTCAATACTATCATTTATTAGGCAGAGTAGTAATAATGACAAGGTAGAAAGGTGAAACATATGTCTCTTAGTCTTACAAATAGGGACAATTGAGAACATGTGAAGCTTCAGAAAATTATTTAAAATATTAAGTTTATATACATCTACAGCTAGACCTTATTTAATGTTTCTGTCATAAATACTTACGATGTTCATTACAGGTGTGTTGTTCTTATGTAGAAATAGTTGTAGCTGTTGTTATTGTTGTTATAGTTGTAGTACTGCTAGTAGTATAACTTACGGATACAACCACCATACCATTTGAGACAGTCGCTACGAACCGGTGGAATGACCTACGTGGAGAGTTACGTAAGGATGTACAGGTATCGCCGACACAATTCTGATACGAACCTCGTCATAGGCATTGTTCATATCCAGCTTGTTGTCCCAAGCTGTAGCCGCGTTTAGGACACAAGAGACAAGCACCGAAAGGCCAACTCCGACCCACATCGCCGTGCCGAAGTCCTGAGATATGTGACTTTGACGAAATTTGATCAGCATATCAGTGACATGACTGTAGTGACTGGATAGAAAAACGTTCTGGCTACAGCAAGCAAATGTAAATATTGATTGATATGTAATATTCTTCCGTTAGCGTTACTCGTAAAGTAGTTATAGGCTAACCGTATATTTAGTAGCAGTTTTGATTAAAGTTTGTGTATGTTTGACAGAAAAAAATACCGTTTACACTAATAGTTCGAAGGCAAATGGCCAAAATGTCATCTTCCCACAACCTACTATCGAAAAATACAAAACATTATTGTGAACAGATATTGCAAGTGTTTCCACAATTTAAGGATCTGCCACCGAACTATAATAGTTCTAGTTACGCGAAACGTCTGTCTGGAAAACATTTCCTATTTTCTCATCTACACATTAAACATTAAATAAAGTCTGGCTGTAGACGTATATAAACTCAATATTTTAAATATTTTTCTGAAGCTTCAAATGTTCTCAATTGTTCCTAGTGGCAAGGGACACATGTTTCACCATTCTACCCTATCATTATATCTACTCTGCGGCTGAAAGCCTAAACATTCGGAAATTTGAACATATGTTGTTATATATATTTAAGAACAATCCATGTCTGCGCCTACGGCGTAATTAAGAATTATTCTACAGTGAAATGGCAAAAACGTGTATCTAGATGTTCTAGATTTGTTTAGAATATATTAAGAAAATGTTCTATGTCGTAAGAAAAAACACCAAGGTTCTCGTTTTATGATAGAAAGTGATATGTATATAACTTTCCCATAGAATGTTATGAAATTACCAAGATTACTTAGAAAAATACGTCAAGGTGACAAAGCCATAGCGGTGAAACGGTGAAAAGTTGCGAAATGGCACAACGTTGGCACACCGACTTTGTAAAATATGAAAACTTGACAAAGTTACCGCCCCGAAACACTAAAAGGTATGTTGTGACTGTGGTCGAAGCCGCCATTTGACAAGAAATTATGTTATGGAAATAGTCGAAGCCACCGTGTTTCTATGCCAAACCCTAACTAGTGGCTGTTTTGTCCGCTAGATTGTGCTAGCGTCTAACGTAGTGTCATATTTATCCGCTAGATGGTACACAATTGTTTAAAGAAGTGACGTTTCAACCAATTATTTGTCTAGATTTGTTTTGAATTGATTAAGGACATGTTCTATGTCGTAAGAAAAACCACTAAGGTTCTCGTTTTATGATAGAAAGTGATACAACTTTCCCACATAATGTTATGAAAGTGACACGACGACTTATAAACATACGTCAAAGTGACACAGCTATCGCAGTAAAACGCTGAAACGTTCCAAAATGGTATTAAATTGGCACACCGACTTAGTAAAATATGAAAACTTGACAAGGTTATCGCGTCGAAACAAAACAATATTCCATTTCACTATAAGTTGCAAGACTAACTTAGTTAAATTTGTGAAAACACCACCTGTCTAACGCAATGAAACGGCGAAACGTTACGAAATGCTACGATGTTAGCACACTGACGTAGAAAAACACGTATATTTAATAAGGTTATCACCTCAAAACTGTTAATGTTACGTTATGACTATGGTCGAAGCCGTCATTTTGCCGGATATTGTGTTATGGAAGTGACAATGCCCTGCTTTGTCGAACAAAGTTAAGTAAAAATGCCATGTTTTGTTATGGGTGGTTTAAATTTAAAGCACACCTTACAGGGATAGACTATGACAGTTGTCATGTGACAACACGGGTGATGACATGACAACGAAGTTAATAATTATTTGTGTAATAAGCTCGAGTGACCATAACGGGGACCTGGGTGAACGGTAGTCATAACAGGAGAAAGAACAAGCAATACGGTTTGTACATTTATTCTAGTAAAACATAATAATGCAGTTAAAAAGTACAGTCAATGCAGACATGCGTATGTCAACATATCTGTTGTTCCTCACCACGGAGGTTAGCCATAGTGGACATCCGAGGTTGAATGTACTACCATATAACGCTCCATTGTTTATAACCACTGCAGTAATATCGGATACCAAGGCTCCGTGAGAATGACAACCTCGCAGTACCCTGTCTTCCATCCTGGGCTGTGTCCCCTGCTTCAATATAGAAAACGAAATCACTCCGCGTGCGTCTTCAGCCGCGCCAACATATCGGATAATGGACATGACGCCGTGTCTCCGTATATATTGGATACATGGGTATAATAGTATATTCTCCGAGTACGTATATTTCTTTACTGGGGACCGATCATTATTTCGTTGCTAGGACATAATATTGTCTTTGTTGTGCACAGACCATTATTTTATTTCTGCAGTCATTGGTAGCTGAATGATGGATGGTGGTGATATTTAAGTTGTTTCCACCATGATATATTTGATGAACACCAAGTTTATATTTTAGGATCGAAAGTCGACAAATGTGGAGAGAGGACGAGAGAGAGAGAGAGAGAGAGAGAGAGAAGAGAGAGAGAGAGAGAGAGAGAGAGAGAGAGAGAGAGAGAGAGAGAGAGAGAGAGAGAGAGAGATGGAGAGACAGAGATGGAGAGAACGATATCACGCAATAATATTTGCTAATTTTGTGTAAGGCAGATAAACGCAACACATTTATTTACAGGTCATCGTCATTACGGCACATTATTTGATCGAGTGAGATTTGAGGTACGTTCTGAAACACGCACGTACGTAGTCTAATGCAGAGCATGTAGTGATACCACCATATGAGTAAACGTGCCGTGTGGCAGGGCTACTTATATTAGCTGTGACCTTGCACGTCGCACAGTCGCAGGCAGGAGGGTCGACGGTCAATGTAGCATATACCTTTAGCTGACGCGGTGTCAAAGTGTCGTACCAACCACTTGAAATCCTACAACGTCGTTCACTGACGCACTGTAACTGATTCTGACTGAGCCAGCGTCCCTCGATGAGAACAGAAAGCGTCCGACTGTCCAGGCGCAGCAAGGTTCGATATATAGACAAGCGCCGTGTTGCAAACACACTGGACATGTAGGACAAGGTAACTAACCACACTAGATATTTAGGTATGTTAGTCGCATAAATGGGAAAGAAACCAAAGTGTTCTCGGTAGAGATACAAATTGTAACATGGCGCAATTACCTAATGGAAGGATCGTTTTCCGGAAGACAGAAATTGTCGCTTTATAGAATGTACGTTTGTAGTTGACAACCTACTTACCATGAGAGCGAGCACTGCACAGACCGCTGCGTGAAGGTAGATATTAAAAGACATAATAATATTTAAACTGTTTCCTTCCTCCCCTGCAGTTGCAATCCACTGTTATATAACACAGGTAGAACACAATAACATTGCGCCTGCGCTATGATGTGTAGGTGACCTGCTTGAGGAACGTGAATATAGTGACCCAAGTGGACTACGTGCATAATGTGATCACGATATTTGACCTTAACGTCAACATTTGACCTTGATGTTTGATTTTGACCGAACTATATGGTTTATGACTGCTCCACAGCTGTGGCAACGTGCCATCGGACTATTTTCAGACCTAATTCCAAAATAAGACACTTATGTTTAGGGTACTAGTTCACTATGTATCCGTCAGATGGCTACACTCGTTATTTGATATATTTTGTAGTTAATCACATATCCGCTAGGGGGCGCTGCATGATTGTTGACCTCCTTTAACATAAT
>JAODUO010001920.1:0-15000 GCA_025642075.2 Ridgeia piscesae | reverse complement strand
TATATATATATATATATATATATATATATATATATATATATATATATATATATATATATATATATTACTGCATTATTAGTGCACAATCCGAGTAACACAGAGTATAAAATTAATAATTAATAAGTGATAAATAGTGTAAAGGAGCTGATTTATAAATAGTATATATATATATATATATGTGTGTGTGTGTGTAATGAATAGTACACAATCAAGTATAAATAAATTTAAATATTACAGTAGCGATGTCTCATCGCTAAAACGAAATATGTAAACGTGAACATTTTCATCAAGTTGGAAGTATATTATTCATGTAAAATTACTTATTACATAGCTAATAACTTCTACTCATTTCAACGTTTCAGTCACCATCTTCAGCAACTGAATTGCAACTGCTTGCTAGATGGCAATTCAGTTCCTGAACATGGCGGCTGAAACGTTGAAGCGAGTAGAAATTATTAATTGTGTATTAAGAAATTTGATCTGGATCTATGTATATATATATATATATATATATATATATATATATATATATATATATAACACGTTCCTATGAACTACCAGCGTGGTGTTACAGTATAGGAATGTTCGCACTAGGTAAGATAAAGAAACACGTGCATACACTGGTTAAACATGGAGTGTACAAACGTGGTAAAAACAATGCGCAAACCATGTATGGCATAAAACAAATAATGCGATTTCGAGTTATGTTTTGTAATTGAACCAATATATGTAAGAACAACTATGACAAACAAAATTACGAAGTTCAGCTAATATGGTGCATAGGTGAGTATATTATGTTATGCTACTAATATGAATACAGCTAATACTATGTATACATCACTACACCACACTGGTGACACCTTATCGTATCTATGCATTCATATAATGTAGAATGATGTATGAGTGTTTATCGCAACTACATAAATAGTAGTGTAACCACATTCATCACTTCTAGCAGCAGCATGGCAACAGCAAGACACGATGTAGAAACGGCAGATGCAGCCGCAACGGCATCGACATCACGTGTGTGTGTGTGTGTGTGTGTGTGTGTGTGTGTGTGTGTGTGTGTGTGTGTGTGTGTGTGTGTGTGTGTGTGGGTTTGTTTGTGTGTGTGTGGGGGTTTGGTTTGTGGGGTTTTTGTTGTTTGGTGGTGAGGGGGGGTTTTTTTTGGTTTTTTTTGTTAAAATGTGGTTTTTTTTTTTTTGTTGGTGTGTGTGTGTGTGTGTGTGTGTGTGTGTGTGTGTGTGTGTGTGTGTGTGTGTGTGTGGTGTGTGTGTATGTGAGAGAGAGGTGTGTGTGTGTGTGTGTGAGTGTGAGGGGCGTTCGTGCGGGGTGCGTGTGTGCGTGCGTGCGTTCAGTAGATCGTTCTTGGATATGTTCAACCCTTATTATCGTGGTAGCAAGAAGAGAGCGATATATTTGCCCACGTGACACCTTTTTTTGTCAAGCTACGGGTATATGAGCTCGACTTCACACAGCGACCTGACTGGGCCATATCTCCCGAAGACTCTGACGAAGACGAAGTCACATCCTCGAGTGTGACACTGGCAGCAGAAGGAGCACAGCGAGAGGTCTCCTCCGGGCTTCTCGGTCTTCGTCAGTTCACACCGCAAGAAGTAGCCGTTGAAGGGGCCTGTGCCAACCGACTTCTCCATCGTGTCCACGTGAACCTACAACATATCAACAACTTGTCTCTCTGCGTGACTTTCCATGACACTGGATACAAAGCTACTAAATCACACCACTACGAAACTGTTTCGTGAAGTATCGGATTCCCCCATTTGCTTGTGTATGTGCAATTAATGCAGTTAGTTCAAAGTGCGTTTAGTTGTTTTTTATGTTGTATTAATAAAATACTTATATTAAATAACTATAAACCTTTAATGGTACTTTATGTGTACGTTGTTTCCAGTATGTTGCGCTACCTTTACGGTAATGCTTATTAACAAAATCAAGCGTGTACCACATGCAGTAGTCATGTGTGTGTATAGTTTCTAAACATATAATTTGCATAATCACCTGGTTCTTGTCACTGCAGTCTCCGTTCTCCAAAATGAGGCGGATGCGAGCCTCGTTCTGACACCGCGAGACGGTCGCTCTGAGCACGAAGTCAAACGGGTTGGTTGATGACGTCACCTCAGCGCACGTTTTGCGTTTTCTGTCTGTGAAGACGGCACAGTCACCGAAGTCGCGGTACCCTTTAGCTATGGCAGTGAGTGGAACTGAAACATAAACAAACTGTAATATTAGATTTATCTATGGTTGATACTTAATGTATGGAATACGCAAAGTTGGTGGTTTAGTAGCTAAAGGTAATGTTGTGCTGTTTGGGGTTTGGAAGGTTTAGAGATCGTTTGATACGTAACAGTGAAAATAGAAGAATGTGTTTACATTCCGCGATCATAAGGGAACAATTTATATGAGCAATGAATACAATGGATTAATTTGGATAATTTCTTTCCCCGATATACCTTTGTTGCTACAATTCGAGAACTATTTTCAAGAGGGAGAGGGAGAGGGAGAGGGGGAGGGAGAGGAGAGGGAGAGGGGGAGGGAGAGGGAGAGGGAGAGGAGAGGGGGAAAGGGGGAGGGAGAGGGGGAGGAGAGGAGAGGGGAGGGGAGGGAGAGGGAGAGGGAGAGGGGGAGGGAGAGGGGGGGGGAGAGGGGGGGGGAGGGAGAGGGGAGGGGGAGGGAGAGGGGAGGGGAGGGAGGGAGGGAGAGGGAGAGGGAGAGGGAGAGGGAGAGGGGGAGGGAGAGGAGAGGGAGGGAGAGGGAGAGGGAGAGGGAGAGGGAGAGGGGGGAGGGAGAGGGGAGGGAGGGAGAGGGAGAGGGAGAGGGAGGGAGAGGGAGGGGAAGGAAGGGGGGAGGGAGAGGGAGAGGGAGAGGGAGGGGGGGAGAGGGAGAGGGAGAGGGAGAGGGAGAGGGAGAGGGAGAGGGAGAGGGAGAGAAACGGGCTGGAGGAGAGAAACAACTAGTAGAATAGAAGTATCTAACAGTGAAATATATGGTATCATTGAATAGCTTTACAGACGTGAACAATGTCACGCCATTGCAACGATATACCTGTCCCGACGCAGTCTTCGGCACAGAGACACTTGTACGAGTTGACAGCGTCAGCGCAGATTTCTCCATTTCTACAAGGACTGCTGGCGCATTCGTTGATATCTACAATGTAAATATTATATTTTATCTAACTTTGGTAGAGCAAGATCTTAGATACATACACATGTAAAATAGACGGTACAGATACATCCTCCATTTGAAATGCTTACGAAAGAGGGACGGGAAGGGGAGGGGATGCAGGGTATGATAAATGCGAGAATAATAATAATGGTGATCTGTAGAGAAATGACTATGGGTTATAATGGAGTCGACCTGACAGGTGATAAGGTAGAGAGGGTCGGGAGGGTAAGTGGGGGGACGGACAATGTGAAGAAAGATAAGGGGAGTTTTGGATTAAAACAGTGAGTCCACAGATAATACAGTAGGTTTGCAATGCTGTTACCTAAGGTCCATATATAGGGATATATATATATATATATATATATTAACACACATGTGCAATAAGAGCCTTTACTAAACAAACATAGAAGAATGCCAGCCAGAAATTATGTGGTGTTGTCCTTTTTTAATGCCTGAATGACCAGGAATACATTTTGGGACGCAGCAGACAATGTGCTATGACATCCACATTTCCTTGTGGATTACACTACTTTACATAATTATGGCACATCATGTGCGATCCGTATCATGTGCAAATGTCGTCCACCAGGAACTGATTTTATGAGGTGTTATATATGACCAACCCTTCAACAGTTTCAGTCAAAAGAGAAAAACAGTCAAAAACTATGCGTATTCTAAATCCCTCACCAGACTCGCAGCGTGTTCCCATGTAACCGGCGACACAGCGACACGTGTAGGAGTTGACATTGTCAGTGCACGTTGCTCCATTTTCACAAGGACTGCTGCCGCATTCAGCGATATCTAAAACATAAATTGTGCAATAATGCATGGAAGAACAAATATATGGTAACATTCTTCAAAAAAGGGAAACAAGAAAGTTGTCAAAACCTAGACTTACATACCGATATATTTGATTTCTAACGTTTATTAAGTATTCATGAAACCAAAGCTGGTAAAATCGACATAGCTAAGGCCGAAGATTAATCTTCCGCCTGACCGAAACAATAATTCGCGTCATCCGAAGTGTGAATCTCAGCGGGACTTAGCTCAGAGTTTCCACCCATCTCTTCTTCTTCACTGCTAAGGTAAAACGGATCACAGAAAAAAATTGAGGTGGTAGATGGTTTATATATGTCCACAAGAGAACTCCCATCGACCCAATTCATGAGCTTTCATGAAGCGTATACACATGGAGAACACTGATATCATTGTAATTATATAATTTAATTGTAGACTTATTGCAGTTTTAATTATTTATATTTTATTTGTGTTTTCTATAGAGTACCAAACAGCGTCTCATTGAATTATCGTTTAAAACTGAAATGGTAAATCGTTTAAATATGTTTTATATACTATAATGTTATCGTCTTCTTTATATAATTATGTTATTAATTTATGTTTCATATTTTTAATAAAGGGTTATAACACGTAATTTAGTATAATCACTTTTAATATTATATATGTACGTATATCTTATGTATACTTTATTTTAATTATTACGGTTTAACAACACATTTCTTTTTTATGTATTCATTACTATTATTATCTTATTAGTAGTGTTCTGAATTATATATAAATCTTCATTGTATGTATGTGTATATGTATGTATGTATGTATGTATGTATGTATGTATGTATGTATGTATGTATGTATGTATGTATGTATGTATGTATGTATGTATGTATGTATGTATGTATGTATGTATATATGTATATATGTAAGTATGTATGTATGTATGTATGTATGTATGTATGTATGTATGTATGTATGTATGTATGTATGTATGTATGTATGTATGTATGTATGCATGTATGTATGTGTGTATGTATGTATGTATGTATGTATGTATATATGTATATATGTAAGTATGTATGTATGTATGTATGTATGTATGTATGTATGTATGTATGTATGTATGTATGTATGTATGTATGTATGTATGTATGTATGTATGTATGTATGTATGTATGTATGCATGTATGCATGTATGCATGTATGCATGTATGCATGTATGCATGTATGCATGTATGCATGTATGTATGTATGTGTATATGTATGTGTATATGTATGTATGTATGTATGGTAGAGTATTGGATAAAAAAATCAAGATTTACCATGGTTACCATCGCGAAACAAAACGATTAGCTGTCCGAGGTGGAATATATATGCGAGTGATATTAATATTGTTTCTTAATAATATCAACATAGTGTTAATATATTTAGAATTGTGAAGTTTACGGTACGTTTTCTGCACGTCTCAAAACAAATCATCTTCATTAAGTCTTTCAAAAAAGAACAGTATCACTTAAGTTCCTAGCAACCAGTCTTGTCACTGAAGGGTATTATTGCACCAGAACGTTGATTTCCATCGACATCAAAGTATATAGAAAATATCTGATAGCTTTGCAAAGTAGACAGTATTATATGTGAAATGATTGTAGCTGACAATCGTGTATATCATCACGATATACACTAGTGTGATGGTATACATCCGTGGATATGGACAATATTTCATATCACTGAAAAACACGCATTACTATCTGTGAAATCACGCTTTTTAACACTTTCCCATATCTGGTGTAACTGTTTTTCTATGGAAATTAATGAAGGTGTGGTCACATATTAACCATTATGATACAGTTAGAATATATGTGTCATATGCAAACATGTTGCGCATGATGTCATAGAAATTACTGGTGTTTATAATGTAACAAAAGTGTCTTATTATCTTGAGAATTGTATTGTATGCGGTATTCGGGCTTTCAACAGTAGAACAAATCCACTGAAATGTATCGCTACTTATTTTGTGTGTATTCATTTAAGTGACTCATTTTACCAACGTGTCGGTCTACAGGTAAATATAATTATTGTTCATGTGCGACAACATTGCAGAAGTCACAGTTGTCTGTATGGAACTATTATTTTAACCATTTTCCCTTTTCTAGGAAACCATTTAAGTGTTATGGCGGAAATGTGATTTCACAGAGAATATTGAGTATGTTACAATGCTAGCACATATTTTCCGTATATTCTTAGATGTATACTAACATTCCAGTGCAACAGTAACCTTCAGTGATGATACATAATATTGTTAGCCAGGCATTTATGCGAATGTGTTCTTTTGTTGAAAACCCAAATGACGAGGATTTCATTTTCTGACGCGACAGAAAACTTACCACGAAATGCACAATTCTTAAGATAATAACGTCATGTTGGTAATTTTTGTAACATGCACATGTTCTCAACGTCAAATGCACTTTACATGATATTGGGATAGAGAATAATTATGTAATTGTGATTTATGCGTGACCACTCTTTCAGTAATTTATATTGAAAAAAGAGTTGGTGTTGGTGTTGGTGTTGGTGTTGGTGTTGGTATTGGTATTGGTATTGGTATTGGTATTGGTATTGGTATTGGTATTGGTATTGGTATTGGTATTGGTATTGGTATTGGTATTGGTATTGGTATTGGTATTGGTATTGGTATTGGTATTGGTATTGGTATTGGTATTGGTATTGGTATTGGTATTGGTATTGGTATTGGTATTGGTATTGGTATTGGTATTGGTATTGGTATTTGGGTTTGGTTTGTTATTATTGTTAATTTTTGTTATTATTGTTATTATTGTTATTATTGTTATTATTGTTATTATTGTTATTATTGTTATTATTGTTATTATTGTTATTTTGTTATTATTTTATTATTGTTAGTATTGTTAGTATTGTTAGTATTTTATTATTGTTATTATTTTTTTATTGTTATTATTTTTATTATTGTTATTATTGTTATTATTGTTAATTGTTATTATTGTTATTATTGTTATTATTTTTATTATTTTATTATTGTTATCATTGTTATCATTGTTATCATTTTATCTTGTTATCTTTTTATCATTGTTATCATTGTTATCATTGTTATTATTTTATTATTTTTTTATTGTTATTAAATTTTTATTATTGTTATTATTGTTATTATTGTTATTATTTTTTTATTTTATTATTTTATTATTGTTATTATTGTTATTATTGTTATTATTTTATTATTGTTATTATTGTTATTATTGTTATTATTGTTATTATTGTTATTATTGTTATTATTGTTATTATTGTTATTATTGTTATTATTGTTATTATTGTTAGTATTGTTAGTATTGTTAGTATTGTTTTTGTATTTTAGTATTATTATTTTTGTTAGTATTGTTATTATTTTATTATTGTTAAAAATTTTAGTATTGGTTTAGTATTGTTTTTTATTGTTATTATTGTTATTATTGTTTTTTTTATTGTTATTATTGTTATTATTGTTATTATTGTTATTATTGTTATTATTTTTTTTATTGTTATTATTGTTATTATTGTTTTATTGTTATTATTTTATTATTTTATTATTTTATTATTTTATTATTGTTATTATTGTTATTATTGTTATTATTGTTATTATTGTTATTATTGTTATTATTTTATTATTTTATTATTTTATTATTTTATTATTTTATTATTTTATTATTTTTATTAAATTTTTATTATTGTTATTATTTTTAAATTTTTTTATTATTGTTATTATTGTTATTATTGTTTTTTTTTATTATTGTTATTATTGTTATTATTGTTATTATTGTTATTATTGTTATTATTGTTATTATTGTTATTATTGTTATTATTGTTATTATTGTTTTTTTATTTTATTATTTTATTATTGTTATTATTTTATTTTATTTTTTTTATTTATTTTATTATTGTTTTTTATTGTTATTATTGTTATTATTGTTATTATTGTTATTATTGTTATTATTGTTATTATTGTTATTATTGTTATTATTGTTATTATTTTATTATTTTATTATTGTTATTATTGTTATTATTGTTATTATTGTTATTATTGTTATTATTGTTATTTTTGTTATTATTGTTATTATTGTTATTATTGTTATTATTTTTATTATTTTATTATTGTTATTATTGTTATTATTTTTATTATTGTTATTATTGTTTTTTATTGTTTTTTTATTTGTTTAAATTTTTATTATTGTTATTATTTTTATTATTGTTATTAAATTTTTATTATTTTTATTATTTTTATTTTTGGGAAAAGGGGTTAAAAAAAGTTTTATTGTTTTTTGTTATTATTGTTTTTTTATTGTTATTATTTTATTTTTTTTATTATTGTTATTATTGTTATTATTTTTATTATTGTTTTTTTTTATTGTTATTATTGTTATTATTGTTATTATTTTTATTATTGTTATTATTGTTATTATTGTTATTATTGTTATTATTGTTATTATTGTTATTATTGTTATTATTGTTATTATTTTTATTATTGTTATTATTGTTATTATTGTTATTATTGTTATTATTGTTATTATTGTTATTATTGTTATTATTGTTTTTTTTATTTTGTTATTATTGTTATTATTGTTATTATTGTTATTATTGTTATTATTGTTATTATTGTTATTATTGTTATTATTGTTATTATTGTTATTATTGTTATTATTGTTATTATTGTTATTATTGTTATTATTGTTATTATTGTTATTATTGTTATTATTGTTATTATTGTTATTATTGTTATTATTGTTATTATTGTTATTATTTTATTATTTTTTATTATTTTATTTTATTATTGTTATTATTGTTATTATTTTTATTATTTTATTATTTTATTATTTTATTATTTTATTATTTTATTATTGTTATTATTGTTATTATTTTTATTATTGTTTTTTTGTTATTATTGTTATTATTTTATTATTTTATTATTTTATTATTTTATTATTTTATTATTTTATTATTGTTATTATTTTATTATTGTTATTATTGTTATTATTGTTATTATTGTTATTATTGTTATTATTGTTATTATTGTTATTATTGTTATTATTGTTATTATTGTTATTATTGTTATTATTGTTATTATTGTTATTATTTTATTTAAAAATTTTTATTGTTATTATTTTTTTATTTTATTATTTTATTATTTTATTATTTTATTATTGTTATTATTGTTATTATTGTTATTATTTTATTATTTTATTATTGTTATTATTGTTATTATTTTTTTATTGTTATTATTGTTATTATTGTTATTATTGTTATTATTGTTATTATTGTTATTATTGTTATTATTGTTATTATTGTTATTATTGTTATTATTGTTATTTTTTTGTTATTATTGTTATTATTGTTATTATTGTTATTATTGTTATTATTGTTATTATTGTTATTATTGTTTTTATTGTTATTATTGTTATTATTGTTATTATTGTTATTATTGTTATTATTGTTATTATTGTTATTATTGTTATTATTGTTATTATTTTTTTATTTTATTATTGTTATTATTGTTATTATTGTTATTATTGTTATTATTGTTATTATTGTTATTATTGTTATTATTGTTATTATTGTTATTTTTGTTATTATTGTTATTATTGTTATTATTGTTATTATTGTTATTATTGTTATTATTGTTATTATTGTTATTATTGTTATTATTGTTATTATTGTTATTATTGTTATTATTGTTATTATTGTTATTATTGTTATTATTGTTATTATTGTTATTATTTTATTTTTTTATTTTTTACAACCATCTTCACGTTGTTCTTTAGTAAGAGTTAATTTTCCAGTTGCGGGGCTCTAACAGCATCTGGGATACATTCGTAATCCAGGTTTGGTCTTTTGCTGTATTGTTTTATGATGCAATCTTTGCGTTCTACTGATATATCTCACTTTTTTAGATAAGACATTTTGATTTCTTTCTGTTTAAAGATTTTGACCAACTCTTCATTTTTTGTGTGAGTATATCGAATACATCAATAGTTTCTGCGGAGAAATACTTTTTTGCAACGCGTTGATTGTTTTCTCGTATGTTTCACTGTATTTTTCTCGGTATGTTTGTATGAGGTATAATTTAATTGCTTGTCTGGCTCTCTGACATTTCTGCCCCCGTTTTCTTTCATATGATTTATAACCGTCAAACCATGTTAAGAATCATCTTGAGTACCGGTATTCCAAATCACGGAGGAGTGCAGAATATTAGAGCTCCTCTGCTTGCTTGTAAGGATCAGTAGATATTTCTCTTTATAATTTTATCTAACACATTTTCTTGTATAACAAACACACGGTTTGTCATGAAAACTGGATTAAAAAAGGTATATCATATTGTCAGAATAATTTATACTACTATCAAACTATGCTATTACGTTTATCAACTGGTGTGTCCTCTATATCATCAAGTGCATAATTTGTTGTATAATACCATTACGCGTGTAAAAACCTATGCATATTCTCAAACACTTACCTGTCTCGCAGTATGTTCCCGTGTAACCGGCGACACAGCGACACGTGTACGAGTTGACATCGTCAGTGCACGTTGCTCCATTTCTACAAGGACTGCTGGCGCATTCGTTGATACCTAAAACATCAAAGTCCGAGAGAGTTGGACAAAGGGGTGGAGGAAGGATATAATAATGGAGGTCGAAATTAATACATTGAGAGGGTAAGGTGAAATATGGACCCTGATCAGCCAGGCAAAACAAGCTAGCAGCCACACAATCAAATATGGAAAGAAGTATGTTAACAAAAACATATCAGAACAGGACAAATACACCTGGGTAGGGGGAAAAAACTATGGTTACATCATCTGAAAATCTTTCTTAACCCCCTATACTAAATGAGGTCGCCAACCCTTTTGAATGGGTATTTCTAGATATTCGCTTTATATTCGTGTGAGGAACAGATGATTGATGCAAGTTAATGGAATGTTGCAGGGATATGAAATGCCCTGCTATAGCACCATATCGCTTATCACGGAGGGAGGGAATTAGGAAAGAAAGAAGGAAAGAAATATACGAACCTTCGCATATACCTGCCGCAGGTGTCTGCCACACTCTATAGCAACTGATCGTCTCCACAGTCCCTCCACTCTTGGACTGGTAGCCGGCTACACACGTGTAGCTTGCAGTGTATTTGTTCCCGTGGCTTGCTTGAACAGCATTGGGCAGTGGTGGTGGGGGGCCACAGTCTCTAGTATCTGCCATATGCCATGAGGTTGTGAAACAAGTTACCTATCCCAAGGGCAAACACTAATCGCTACAAAAATTCCTTAATTCCGTGGTGTTTAGATAATTTTCAGATAGGCTTGTAATGTACATGTATTATACCTTCTTCCGCAATAATTTTACTTCGATAGTTTACAACAATATTTCCAGCCGACATACTAAAACAAACGTCACTTGGATTACACGTAAAAATATAAGAATGCAAAGAAAACGCAACAAAAGCCACACAAAAGCAAAACAAACTGGGCGTAACAGTGACTGGGAAAGATTAAGGCAACTCCAAAGACAAGTAGCAAAGCCGCAGACAAATCCTACTGAAACTACATTAATAACCACATTGGAGAAAGTCTAAAAACAAAACCAACCAATTCTGGTTATTCATCAAAGCAAACAAACAAGAACGCATTGGCATCCAAGCACATAGTCAAATAATCACAAATGATCAAGAAAAGGCAAATACTCTTAACAACCAATTCAGCTCCGTGTTTACTCAAGAAACCTACCCCATCCCTCAACTAGCCCTATCAATCTACTCCAATATCCCATTCCTCGAAATTGGTATAGACGGAGTAGTTAAACAATAGAAAAACCTGAATCAAAATAAAACTACAGGCCCAGATGAACTATCTGCTAGAGTCCTGAAAGAGATGGCAATGGAAATAACACCAATTATCACACACATTTTTCAGCAGTCATACAACACTTCCAAACATAACAACCTATTACTAGGAATCGGTTCGTTGGCTTCGTATAGCGGCCCAACTCCGCCTAGCGGATGGCCAATGGTCGCGGCCATTATGAGAAACTTACCCAAGTCGATGATTGCCCGCCGCTTCCACCTTAACCATAAGGAGATATCACGGTCCTCGCATATTATCAGCTTATCATGATGTTTTTACACATTCTTGTTTACGGCCCACGATACGGTAGAGGCTCTTTCCATGATAGGAGTAATTTCTTTCTTAGCCCCAAGGTTGTACCAGAATTACGGATATACCTTAGGTCACCCACATCAAATGTTCTTTCGCGAATTGGATTTAGGGTATCATAATCTATCTTCTGACGATGTTGTGTCATACGCAGATTGGTATCTACTGCTATAGATGTGTTGATGTTATCAATCAATCAATCTCTTGAGATCATTTGCAGGTGGGTGTCTCATGGAATTTACGTTATGGAGTCAGAATAGGATCTCCTCTTACACATTTCTCCTCCTAATAACAGCATATTTGGCGTAAACCAGTACTTCAATTCACCGTGGTCATCCTTAGTGTGGCCAAATGTTTACCCATCGGGACATCTTATCAGTGAGATGACACCTGATAACCATCTGAGAACCGCCTGATTGTGTCTTTCAACTTGACCGTTAGAACAAGGTCGATAAGGTATTGTCCTAGTCTTTTCTATTTGCAGTAGTTTACATAATTCGGTAAAAAATTGACCATCAAAGGTCCTACCCTGCTCTGTGTGTACCTGCAGTGGGGTGTCGTATCTGGACACTGGATATCCCGTCTGATAATGAAGCAACTGTGCACGCTGTGGTCGTCCTACTTTGTTGAGGTCGCACACAGCGCAAGTGTCCACAAACAACTGACAGTCCCTAGTTTTGTGAATGTTTTGTTCTTGTCCCTGTGTCCTCCAATGCGACTATCATGATTCGTTCGAAGGGCTTCCTTTCTCACTGATTGTGGTACTAGTTAATCTAGAGGGCCCAATCTCTTCCTCACAAAGTAGTAAAGGATTTCATTTTCTATATGCAACTGATGTTTGTTATTCCGCAACTTACGGGTCCCCACACCATAGAGTTGCAAGTCATTGTTTTGTGTAGGGGGCTCCCCTTCTAAACAGGTGATTACGGGTCGTCGTTCAGTGTCTTGCATGTGGGACTCTTGTCATTCCTGCGAACTGGATTGGTGTATATATAATGTGCGCCGGAATGGTTCTCCGCCATTGTACCAATAAAACACTGAATACCTCAAGTTGTTTCGCTGCTAATGGCACTACGTAATCAAGTTCCGACTCGAAAGCTTCCCACTGGTTATGTAGTTTTGTACACTATGGACAGCCACCACAACATAGACAACTTACCTCTTTCCCAGCTTCATAACAATTGCATGTTTGAAGTTCCTCTGGGAGTCGTGTTAGTGCATTGCCATTAATATGCTTACCGCGGGTCTATGTTGTATATTCCTGGAGTACTGGGATAATTCTTCCAGCAACCTACCAAGCTGGCCCACAGGGTGTTTAAAGCAGAATAGCCTATTGAGTTACACATAGTCTGTCCTTACACTAAACTCCCATAATGGCGTGTAGACATGACAATAGCCACATTATTATGATTCCGAAACATCAATGCATTGTACATTTAATTTTAATTTGTACAGTTAGCATCATAACAAGTTTTACTTTGTATTTAGCGTAATATAAACCACCGAACCACAAGAAAAGCATGCAAAAGGCAAAGATGAACTGGACTGAAGAGCAGTGCCTGGACATCGAAGATAGCATGAAGAAGAATAACAGCAAGATAACTTACCAGCTGGTGAAAGACCTGACCAGCACAAAGCAAGGACGAACCACCACCATGCAGGACAAGGATGGACAATGTCTGACTAAAGAACAGGACATCCTAAATAGGTGGTCCGAATACTGCTCCGAGCTGTACAACTACAGAGTCACAGGAGACCCAGAAGTACTGAATGTCCCTCCAGCAACTGACAACGACAACTACCCCATCCTTCGCGAAGAAGTGGAAGCAGCGGTGAAATCGCTCAAGAAGGGGAAGTCAGCAGGAGCGGACAACGTCCCAGCGGAGCTGGTGCAGGCAGGGGTAGAAGCCATGATAAGTGCCCTACTGACTCTCTGAAACAAGATCTGGCAGACAGTGGAGTGGCCCACGCCGTGGACCCAATCTCTCATCATCACCCTCCCCAAGAAAGGCAACCTACAGCTCTGCCAGAGCTATCGTACCATCAGCCTCATCAGCCACCCGAGCAAAGTTATGCTGAAAATCTTGCTGAACCGACTGAAGCCGCAAGCGGAAAAGATCATCGCTGAGGAACAAGCAGGCTTCAGACCAGGACGCAGCACAACAGAGCAGATCTGCAACCTTAGGATACTGTGCGATAAGTACCTCCAACACCAGCAAGACCTCTAGCACGTCTTCATTCATTTCAAGAAGGCGTTCGACAGGATATGGCATGCAGCACTATGGTACACCATGAGGCATTTCAACATCAACGCCAACCTGATCAGAATGATACAGAGCATCTATGAGAAGGCCACCAGCACAGGCTACCTTAAAAACAGCATAGGAGACTGGTTCAGAACCACCGTCGGAGTAAGACAAGGCTGTGTGCTCTCCCCCACCCTCTTCAACATCTACTTGGAGAGAATTATGACCGACGCACTGAATGACCATGAAGGGACAGTCAGCAGTGGTGGCAGGAATATCACAAACTTGCGTTTTGCCGACGACATAGATGGCCTGGCAGGAAGGGAAGAGGAGCTAGCTGACTTGGTGGAGCGCCTTGACAAGACTTATACAGCCTTCGGCATGCAGATCAATGCAGAAAAGACCAAACTGATGACCAACAACACCAATGGCTTCAGCACTGAGATCAGGGTCAACGGCGAGAAACTAGATTGCGTCAACAGGTTCAAATATATGGGAGCAATCATCGCAGATGAAGGATCTAAACCTGAAATTCTCGCCAGGATCGTCCACAACACGACTCGCCAAACTCAAGAC
>JAODUO010001919.1:32500-50000 GCA_025642075.2 Ridgeia piscesae | reverse complement strand
TACGACGCATTAAAAATTGTGACAATTATAGTTTTTTTAGACGGCACGTCAAGTTGACTTCCGCATCAAACGGATAATGTTTCCACCTACACGGTCTGTCAACAGAGCGTCCGCGATTGCATGCTGTTCTGCGATTGATGCTCTGCGAAGAAGCCATTCGTTTGTCATAAGTGCTCTACCATTAATTTGTAGACCTTCCATGATTGAGCGAGTTTTTTTCCCCGTTGATATTTATGTGCGTAAGGACAAGACGTCAACACCAGTTCCAGAAAATGATTACTTGAAAAATCGGCCATCCCGTTATGATATCGATGCTGCTACTGTATCGCACCGTTCGTTAAAACTGCTGCATTTGCATTTTGATACCGCTGCTGTTCTATGGTGTTTGTTGTAGTTGTCGTCGTCGTCGTCGTCGTCGTCGTCGTCGGTCGTCGGTCGTCGGTCGTCGGTCGTCGGTCGTCGGTCGTCGGTCGTCGGTCGTCGGTCGTCGGTCGTCGGTCGTCGGTCGTCGGTCGTCGGTCGTCGGTCGTCGGTCGTCGGTCGTCGGTCGTCGGTCGTCGGTCGTCGGTCGTCGTCGTCGTCTCGCTGCTGCTGCTGCTGCTGCTGCTGCTGCTGCTACTGCTACTGCTACTGCTACTGCTACTGCTACTGCTGCTGCTGCTGCTGCTGCTCTGCTGCTGCTGCTGTTGCTGTTGCTGTTGCTGTTGCTGTTGCTGTTGCTGTTGCTGTTGCTGTTGCTGTGCTGCTTGCTGCTGCTGCTTCTGCTTCTGCTTCTGCTCTGCCTCTGCCTCTGCCTCTGCCTCTGCCTCTGCCTCTGCCGCTGCCGCTGCCGCTGCCGCTGCCGCTGCCGCTGCCGCTGCCGCTGCCGCTGCCGCTGCTGCCGCTGCCGCTCGTGTTGCTGTTGCTGTTGCTGTTGCTGTTGCTGTTGCTGTTGCCGTTGCTGTTGCTGTTGCTGTTGCTGTTGCTGTTGCTGTTGCTGTTGCTGTTGCTGTTGCTGTTGCTGTTGCTGTTGCTGTTGCTGTTGCTGTTGCTGTTGCTGCTGCTGCTGCTGCTGCTGCTGCTTGCTGCTGCTGCTGCTGCTTCTGCTTCTGCTTCTGCTTCTGCTTCTGCTTCTGCTTCTGCTTCTGCTTCTGCTTCTGCTTCTGCTTCTGCTTCTGCTTCTGCTTCTGCTTCTGCTTCTGCTTCTGCTTCTGCTGCTGCTGCTGCTGCTGCTGCTGCTGCAGCCGCCGCTACATATATATATATATATATATATATATATATATATATATTCAGAAACAAAGCGTTATGAAGGCTCCTATGATAGCGCGACGGTAATGTCATAATGGGAGTCACTGACATCAACATGTTTGAGTGTATCTGTTTATTTATATTAATAACAATACTGGCTAATAGGTGTATGCACACTTGTTTTAAAGCTTTACTATTATGTGTATGTTTGCATTATCATTTTGTGAAAATGTTTATGTACTATTTATATATATATATATATATATATATATATATATATATATATAATATATATATATATATATATATATATATATATATATATATATTTATATATATATATATATATATATATATATATATATATATTATATATATATATGCGTGTGTATGTGTTCTGATGTGTTTAAAATATCTTACCATTCAACGAGTAATCACTAATTATTTTACATAGAATGCATTCATTATAATAACATAACATTCATTTATCAAGAAATAACTTAAGCAAAATAATGTATCGGTTAACATTGGTTATACAGTACTAACTGGATGTAAGCTTATTTGCCTTAACATCAATTGTGTAGATAAAAGTTAACAAATAAATAAATAGACATTCATACGGTGTTGTTGGGTAATCTGCTTTCAGACCCTTTGTCTTTATTGTGTTTTGGGTCAACGGCTTCACGCCAATCTTCCAATACACATAGTCAGTTATTTAAGACATTGGTTTCTAGTTCATCATCCAACACACTATTGAATTGGCGTGTATACAATATAATACCATAAGTCATTGCCACTGAGTATACGTAATAATTGTAGTGAAATTTAAACGTCTCAATGTACGTTGATGTACAGTTTTATTACTGCAAAACGTCCTTCGTAGCCCAACCATGTGTGTCCGACAACAATGGTATGGAGTGTAGAAAACATTTCATAAAACCGGTAATATATTCACACCTGTTAAAGTATCGCAAAGTTCGACCGATTGACATTTTTATAACACAATTTCAGAATATAAGTGTATTTGATACGTATCTTGTGGAGAACTATGTGATTGAAAATAAGAAAAGTTGCCGTTTTACACGACACGTTGTTCTTAATACGCCGCGACGTGACATGTCAAAATCGTGTTTCCGGGATTACTATTCCCAAAAACCGCGCAGGACCGGAAGTTACGGGAGCGCGTACCCTACACGACCATTATAATTAACTAGACTTCCACGAATTTCGTCTCGACGGGGGACAAACAAAACAGACCATATCCACACGGACTGCACCTAATGACCATATTCGATGAGACACTGCGTCTTAGTTTTGCAAGCAGCGAATTATCCGCCTATTTAAATCGCCGTTGGAATCAGCGCCGCCATTGTTCTGTTACTGCGACGTGGTGATGTTAGTGAAGTCCACACCTAGATGCAATCACTTTAAGCTAATTTGCGAGATCCTGTTCATTGTGTGAATGTCTGCTCGAACACAGACACCATTGTCGCGGTGATCAGTGATGCTGGTCGAACTCGCAAAACAAAAACAGCCACTGCATATCAAGAAGTGACGATGAATATCCTCTCGACGCGATAAAACTAACCGAATTAGTTGAAAGCAACGAGTTGTTTGTCTTCGAACTGGCAAGCGCAATAAAATAGCGTCGGCAATGCTCGATGCGCTGTTGGAAAGACGCATCTGTGGCGGTGACATTGATCGAGCGTTATGAGATCTGTTTTAAACGTTTGACGGATGTACCCCGCTGACACGTCGTAAATATATAATTCCTCAATGTGTGCGGAGATTGTTCGCCTGTTTTGGTTTCTAGTTTGTTTAGCGTTCGACACAGCGATTGCAACGAAGAAAACGATAAACCGTGTATGATTTAGGGCAATTTGACTACCTTTTGCAATGTTGTTTGTCCCTACATATTGTATCGCGCCATAACATTTCTCATATTTTCCCATCACTAGTGGGTGGTTATTGTTAAATCAACCTGTTCAGTATTCTAGATACCCCATATTTGAATGTAACGCAGCTCTGCGAGCACACACACATATACACACATATACACACACACATATATATATATATATATATATATATATATATATATATATATATATATATATATAATATATATATATATATATATTATATATATATATATATATATATATATTATATATATATACATATATATATAAATATATATATATATATATATTATTATATATATGTATATGTATATATTATATATATATATATATATATATATATATATATATATATTATATTATATATATATATATAATATTATATATACATATATACATACATACAAACATACAAACATACATACATACATACATACATACATACATACATACATACATACATACATACATACATACATACATACATACATACATACATACATACATACATACATACATACATACATACATACATACATACATACATACATACATACATACATACTAACATACGTACATACATACATACAAACATGCATACATGGCATTGTTTGTTTTACAATGAGGTTGAAAGAAAACACAAAATCCGCCGCTGGGTCTATGCTTACAAATTTGGAAATATTGATATCTCTCAATTATCCAAAAGTAGCCAAACTGACCCAGTGAGATGAGGTTTTGTTCACTTTTGTCACGTTTGACACGGGCGTCACATCTGCCGACTGACTTTAATAATAGAAAACAATAAGAGCTTTACAATTTATCTAATTCTGAAACTCTGCCTGTTACCAATTGTGTGGCCATATGGATCTATATTTGGCCCACTTTTTCTTTTTATATATATATATATATAACTATATATATATATATATATATATATATATATATATATATATATATATATATATATATATATATATATATATATATATAATATATCAAAATCAAGTTAAACATTCATGCAGGCGACACAACTAGGCCGACAAAAATCTTCACAGACGTCGTAAAGTTGTCTAACTACATTTGAATATCTAAATAAACAAAACAAACAAAAGACTGTCAATGAATACACTGTCTTTAAACATAGACAAATCTAAGTAATCAATACATATACTGGTAGACAAATCAAGAAAACAATCTCCTCTTGTAAATAGATGACACCAATATAAAAAGAACCCAAATGTTACCTTCATGGGGTAAACAATATATAAAACCTAATCTAGATTATTCACTTTAAATGTTCTAAATTGATATCCATATTAAACAAATTAAAACGATTTTTACCAGTAAATATAAACGTAACATTCTATAGTACAATAATATTACCATACATGAATTGCGTCCAATTGATAAGGGGATTTTACTGGAGCCGAATCACCAAGCTACAGAAAAAAGCAGTTAGAATAATATGTTTAGCGAAATAAAATGCATATACAGTTGTTAAAATAAATAACGAGACCGAACACAATAGTCTTAGTGACAGTCTCCTCCACACCTGTTTAGCTTATCTACAGCAACAAATCGATTTATCACATATAATAATAGTTTACAATAGTTTATTTCACTCTCTCTGGGCAATCAAAAATATTGAAATGGGTACATAAAACATGCAAAATATATTTGTTAAAATAGATTCAAATAATATATAATTTAAGACATAAGTGTAAATATAAATTATACGTATTACTTATATATACTTTCATGTACGCAATTACTTATTGTTTTACTGCACTACAACGCTAATTCAACATTATTTCATAAATAAGCTGTAGGTAATCTGTTGAACGTTGTATCGTATATAAATTGTGGATTTGTAAACACTTCCAATTCTGAATTTGCACATTAATGAAATACCAGTTATTCGCAACATTATCCGACACTATATAAATGCCCGATATAATTCATGTCTATCCCCGCGTTATTACATATAAAAATGTTGTGTTAATTCTAAAATCATACTTTTTCATAATGTATACATTTTGGCAAAGCATCCCATAAGGACAACGACGATGACGAATGTTGCTGCCAAAGAGGCTCCACCACCGATAACCAATCGTCACCACTCGTCAAGCACGACCCTGACCCGCTGCTCATTCGTGACAAAATCACATGAATCACTCCGAAGCTATCGAAATAGTTTCGATGCATCAAGTTTTTAATATCAGGACGACGAACTTACATAAGCCTATAAACAAAGGCCGACTTTGCGAGAACGTAATTTCTGTCGCATCCATTTTATTTTCGTCCCTTTGTGATGAGAAACGAAGTGTTTTAAATGACTTTTATAGATGTCACATGTCGTATGTCAGAAGATGTTGGCGCCGTTGTATTTGCGGAGGCCTAATATTATGGCGTAAGTAGGTGTCTTAAAAATGTGACAACCGTTGTCATTTACCGGTGTAGCGTCAAATAAATCACGCGTATTCTTTCTTTTTCTTCCCTCTTTCTCTCTCCATAATACATACGTATATACATACATACATACATACATACATACATACATACATACATACATACATACATACATACATACATACATACATACATACATACATACATACATACATACATACATACATACATACGTACATACGTACATACGTACATACGTACATACGTACATACGATACATACATACATGCATACATGCATACATGCATACATGCATACATACATACATACATACATACATACATACATACATACATACATACATACATACATACATACATACATACATACATACATACATACATACATACATACATACATACATACATACATACATACATACATATGTATGTTATATATTTCGTGATCGTACTATTTGTGAATTAGTCGTATTTGTTCGGTCGGTCGGTCGGTCGGTCGGTCGGTCGGTCGGTCGGTCGGTCGGTCGGTCGGTCGGTCGGTCGGTCGGTCGGTCGGTCGGTCGGTCGGTCGGTCGGTCGGTCGGTCGGTCGGTCGGTCGGTCGGTCGGTCGGTCGGTCGGTCGGTCGGTCGGTCGGTCGGTCGGTCGGTCGGTCGGTCGGTCGGTCGGTCGGTCGGTCGGTCGGTCGGTCGGTCGTCGGTCGGTCGGTCGGTCGGTCGGTCGGTCGGTCGGTCGGTCGGTCGGTCGGTCGGTCGGTCGGTCGGTCGGTCGGTCGGTCGGTCGGTCGGTCGGTCGGTCGGTCGGTCGGTCGGTCGGTCGGTCGGTCGGTCGGTCGGTCGGTCGGTCGGTCGGTCGGTCGGTCGGTCGGTCGGTCGGTCGGTCGGTCGGTCGGTCGGTCGGTCGGTCGGTCGGTCGGTCGGTCGGTCGGTCGGTCGGTCGGTCGGTCGGTCGGTCGGTCGGTCGGTCGGTCGGTCGGTCGGTCGGTCGTCGTCGGTCGGTCGGTCGGTCGGTCGGTCGGTCGGTCGGTCGGTCGGTCGGTCGGTCGGTCGGTCGGTCGGTCGGTCGGTCGGTCGGTCGGTCGGTCGGTCGGTCGGTCGGTCGGTCGGTCGGTCGGTCGGTCGGTCGGTCGGTCGGTCGGTCGGTCGGTCGGTCGGTCGGTCGGTCGGTCGGTCGGTCGGTCGGTCGGTCGGTCGGTCGGTCGGTCGGTCGGTCGGTCGGTCGGTCGGTCGTCATGCTACTTCCGCGAGAGGAACTTTGGGTTCCCACCCGGCCGTGTATTCATGTTAGTGAACTCATTTCACAAATGTAGTTCATCCGGCTTAGAAATGACAGTTGTGTTATTAAACAATCCGAATGAGGCGCGGTAATCTACGCCTACTCCCCGGGAAAGCCCGCTGAATTCCTCGAAAAATCAGTCTAGAAACACGGAAACCGTAACACGGATGCGCACTCGGTCTGGTAATTTTAGCGCGAGAAAGTTTGATTAAATAGAAACATTCTAACGTAATAGTGATATTGCCTGCGAAATGAAAAAATAGGCGCATATATAAAGATGCGCGGACGAGCTAAAGTACGTTTGCATTATGCGCGATGTTGCGTGGTACTAAACACTATGGAGGACGTTTGTGAGCGTAACTGGGTGAGGTAAATCGGTGGTATGTAGAGGCTGAATAGACAAGTGACGTACGAAGGAGTTGATGGAATGGGTTGTGAGGGACAACATTAAACCGAAACTGACGATGAGTTGCTAAGGTGGACTGGTTGCGCGGAGGGAGTGAGAGAAGCCCAGCTTGGGAGAGGGAAATTGGAAGAAAGATGGAGGAGGCGATGACGACTAAGACTGCGACGGCAGAACTGAAGGGTCGCTAGAGGTGTGGACAAAGAAGACGAAGGACACCGGAAATGGAGACGATTACCGGAGAGAACACTGCAAGAACAGCGACGGGAGAGAGAAAGAAAGGAAAACACAAATCGTGGGTCTGTATCGACATTCGGTCATTCGTGTAAAAAAGTAATTTTACAACAATGCAATTATTCATTGCATTCTTGGTTCCAAATATATGGTTTAACCGCGAAGGAAACACGCTACCCTATTGCTCTCTGCGACTTATACTCATTGTATAACCTGTTCTACGAACGACGGAACAACGGTTGTCCTTACAACTTACGGTACCCTACCCCATCGAATCATAAAACGGTTTATGTAGCGTGAACAATCTTAGCAAACATGCACAACGTATCTAGCAACTGTTCAAGTTGCGTAATTTTCGATAAACATCCGCTCCGGACACCTCGCGAAATCGCCTGATGTGTATCTGCATGCAGACGCCGTGAAGCGCCGCGGGTATTTTCGCCCGTACACACAATAGGCCGCCCCCATCGGTCACGTGATCGCCGAGTATTCTCGGCTCCGTGTTATCCGTGTACTGGAACAGAGCCAAGCGGTCACGACGCCGCCGACCAATGGCGTTGCGAGGCTGACTGTCCACCACTCAGCGCGCGCAGCTTGACTCCCTGCCGGGCTGGCTGAGCGAACGCATAAAATGGTTCGGCCTCCCCGCGGTGTCATCACAACGACAGCGAGCTGAAGACAACGACGGACGTGCTAGTGTCGTCATAGCTGACATACCGTCGTCAACATCATCGAAGCAAGAACACACTACTTCGCAGCCAGTCGTATTTCATCTCAAGTAAGCACACCGCAAGGTTATTACTTATACCATCAGCCAGAAGGCTTTGTAAAGTTTGCTTTCAACGCAGTGTGTTGCTGTCCAAACGATCGATAAACCACGAGTAATTGTTAAATATAATAATTAACGGTTGACGCTAACCTGTTGTTGATTAGTTGTCCATGACGACTGTGTTGTCGTAGTTTCTCCAGGGTACAAGTTTGTTAGAAATGTTTTAAAACTGTTCGTTGACAGCCAGGTTTAGCGCAATGGTGAGACAGATACGATATGTTTGCACCACTTAAGTAAGGCCTACATCAATTGATAAACACTTTCTGTTTTGGGCATTTTTGCGCGGGAAATGTAATGTACGCGCCTTTCAAGTTGATCTCTTTGAGGCGTGCTAGTTCCCCGCGGAGTAGCAATTACGAGTAATCATCTGTCGGTGCGCTCAGTGACAGGGACACACATTGCGTAAACTGTTTCTCGCTAAAAGTTAATAGTGCAACAGATGAAATAGTGCATTTGCCTACCGATCCCTTGTGCTTAGCCACGTCGGTGAATCACACACGGCTCCATGAAGGTCCGCTCCGCAAGCTTGTTTCATGTACTTCTGAAGCACAGAACGTTTCTTTGCTCATTCTTGAGGCGGTGTTATTTAATAATTATAACAGAAATTGTTTCTCTAAAAAGGTGGAGGGATTGGGAAATAAGCAACACCATAAAGAGGAGTAACAGGTTTACATCTCAGGAAGGGTGAAAAAGCAAGACCACTGTTATACCATTCAGTAGATTGAACGGAAACAAACTGAAGCACTTTGTTGCTACCTGAAAGAGTTAATACAAACCACCATTTGCAACTACAGTCAAGATTGTTACGTCAGTGGTTTGAGCTTACCGTGGATGAAAGTGGAAAATTCCAATATTCGGTGCAATTTCCTGGACGAGGAAACTGGTCTATTAGTGCTGTGCTGTGACGTCAGGTTTGGTGCTAATTGTTCCTACTTGTCGTCAATATGCGTCCTGACACGCCGGGGGTCATTATTTCGTTTTTCTAATTTTCTGTTATTTAAAGGCGGTATCAAAATTGTCATAAGCATGATCGATTAGTGTAATACCATTGCAGCCAATATATAGACTTAATGTAGACTAGTTACATCGACAACGCAAATTCGACAATTGTTTCCTACCTGGTCTGCCATACCGGCAACGGATACAAACATTTCGCAAACTACATAAACGAAACTTATAGAACTTTCAGATTTTCCATCAAAATGGCGCTATATATATATATATATATATATATATATATATATATATATATATATATATATATATACGATTTATGGTATGTGTCTTCGGAAAGGGCTCTCTACCAAACAATTGTTATGATTGGAAGAATGATGTCGCCTTCCGAATGCACGATGTCTCCCACTTAGTGCTCGGTGCACCCGCGGCTCCTTCTTCGCCGTTGGTCTACGGCCTCTCCTCCTCTCACGTCGCTGGTGGTCATTACTAGGCAGCCTGTCCAGAATAGGTTATTTCCGGTGTCTCTGTTGATGGGGAGTCGCCTGAACTTTCCCGCGAGATTCTCGGAACTGCTGTTATGTGACGTCCACATACTCAGCTACTTCTTATTTCGATTACGTCAGAAGGAGTTATGATTAATAGTAATGTGTGTGTGTGTGTGTGTGTGTGTGTGTGTGTGTGTGTGTGTGGGGTGTGCGTGTGCGTGTGCGTGTGCGTGTGCGTGTGCGTGTGCGTGTGCGTGTGCGTGTGCGTGTGCGTGTGCGTGTGCGTGTGCGTGTGCGTGTGCGTGTGTGTGTGTGTGAGAGAGAGAGAGAGAGAGAGTAGCGTCACATGAGAGCAGTTCCGAGAATCTCGCATATTCACGAAAATGTTCAATATAGTAATAAGGCTGATATATATATATATATATATATATATATATATATATATATATATATATATATATATATATATATATATATTAGAGCAGAGAACCGTCTAGCAGCCGCACAAACAAAAATATGGAAAGATGTTTGTTTAACATCATATGCGGCAACAGAAAAACAAACATATGTGTAAGAGAAAATAAAAAGGTCACAGACGTGATTGAACAAGTCGGAAGACGGAAGTGGACCTGGGCACGTCAGTAGGATACGAGATAACCGATGGACACTGCGTGTCACCACCTGGAGACCCTATGAAGGAAAACTGTCTAGACCCTCGAAACGATGGAGTGACGAACTAAAATAGTACTGGAAGGCCACCATGCGGCAGAGGATAGCACTAATTAGGCAGCTGTCGAAACAACACGCTGAGGCATTCGTTTTACCACAGGACACTACGACTGCACAATGATGATGATGATATTGGAGGATGAAACGTATATTACAAAATGTGTGTCCATAGAACTAGTCCAAGGCCGAAACAAATTTAGTCGTGTAGCTTGCAACTCCACGGAGCCAATGAGAAAAACAATAACGTAAGGTTCCTGAGTGCCGAAATGGCGCAATTACATAGAGCGATCTTCCAGCGAACAGAAATGCTGATATATGTGGTAGCTTGACAAATAAATATGCCTAAATCGGCGTAAATTAGTAGTTTACGCATAGTGCCATTATATCGGGCAGTAGACAGAATAAAGTGCTATATCTAAATTAAGTAAATAAGCCACTTTAAATAGTTATCCTTCGATTGTATTAAATACGTTGCCATTGGACAAGAAAGAGCACAGTGGGGTGAATTTACCATTACGCAATGTCAGTGTGTTAATATGCAGATTGAAAACGAGTATGGACGTACCATCAATAACCAAACAGTTGTATAAAAGTAAAGGTAAGTTCTTATTTAGCGCAGTGTCCAATCAACGTGGTTTCCTCAGTGTTATTTACTGGAACCGACCATCGTCCCAACTTCACTGTGAAGTATCCAGCCATGCTGCATTTAATAAGCGAAAATTATTTGTACACAAATACATACCGCTGTGCATAGCCAGGTACTCAGTACTTCAGCTGAATGAACTAGAGCAATGTAGAGTGAACTGACTTACCCAAGATTCAACATCGCAGGAAGGATTCGAACCCGGGTTCTCTTTAGTCGAGAGTCCGCTGCAGTAGCTACTAGCAACATACCCATGGTTTCTCACCACTCGGGTCTGACAGTCATGACTGTCACCACACGGGCCTGACAGTCATGACTGTCACCACACGGGCCTGACAGTCATGACTGTCACCACGGGCCTGACAGTCATGACTGTCACCACCGGGCCTGACAGTCATGACTGTCACCACTCGGGCCTGACAGTCATGACTGTCACCACTCGGGCCTGACAGTCATGACTGTCACCACTCGGGTCTGACAGTCATGACTGTCACCACACGGGCCTGACCGTCATGACTGTCACCACTCGGGCCTGACAGTCATGACTGTCACCACTCGAGCCTGACAGTCATGACTGTCACCACTCGGGTCTGACAGTCATGACTGTCACCACTCGGGCCTGACAATCATGACTGTCACCACTCGGGCCTGACAATCATGATTGTCACCACTCGGGTCTGACAGTCATGACTGTCACCACACGGGCCTGACAGTCATGACTGTCACCACTCGGGCCTGACAGTCATGACTGTCACCACTCGGGCCTGACAGTCATGACTGTCACCACTCGGGTCTGACAGTCATGACTGTCACCACTCGGGCCTGACAGTCATGACTGTCACCACACGGGCCTGACAGTCATGACTGTCACCACTCGGGCCTGACAGTCATGACTGTCACCACTCGGGCCTGACAGTCATGACTGTCACCACTCGGGTCTGACAGTCATGACTGTCACCACTCGGGCCTGACCGTCATGACTGTCACCACTCGGGCCTGACCGTCATGACTGTCACCACTCGGGTCTGACAGTCATGACTGTCACCACACGAGGGCCCGACAGTCATGACTGTCACCACTCGGGCCTGACAGTCATGACTGTCACCACTCGGGCCTGACAGTCATGACTGTCACCACTCGGGCTGACAGTCATGACTGTCACCACTCGGGCCCGACAGTCATGACTGTCACCACTCGGGCCTGACAGTCATGACTGTCACCACACGGGCCTGACAGTATGACGTCACCACTCGGGCCTGACAGTCATGACTGTCACCACTCGGGCCTGACAGTCATGACTGTCACCACTCGGGCCTGACAGTCATGACTGTCACCACTCGGGCCTGACAGTCATGACTGTCACCACTCGGGCCTGACAGTCATGACTGTCACCACTCGGGCCTGACAGTCATGACTGTCACCACTCGGGCCTGACAGTCATGACTGTCACCACTCGGGCCTGACAGTCATGACTGTCACCACTCGGGCCTGACAGTCATGACTGTCACCACTCGGGCCTGACCGTCATGACTGTCACCACTCGGGCCTGACAGTCATGACTGTCACCACTCGGGCCTGACAGTCATGACTGTCACCACTCGGGCCTGACAGTCATGACTGTCACCACTCGGGCCTGACAGTCATGACTGTCACCACTCGGGCCTGACAGTCATGAAAGACGACAGCTAACAACTGTAATCGGGCGACAGTTTAGATGACATCGGGCCCGCATAACAACATCCCTACAGCTACGCCCACGAACCACATATACGGTTTACCACGAAATGACTCACCAGCCCGCGTATCAACCGGATACGGTCATGATTCCCCCTCTGAAAGGACACACGCGACAGTATGAAAAATGTCCCCCTCGGGCAAACGATGACGGTCGACCACGTGCGGTACTAACTTAATGTCGTTAGTCAGAGTTTCCCTGTTAATCAATATCACCATCGCTGTCTCAAGCATGACGCAGTGCCTACAGTCATGACTGTAACCAATATTTCTGAAGCCATGATGTCCCCCTTCTAGCCGAAGTCATGACTGGGCCATGGGCCACGTTGATTCCCCCGCGGGCCTGACGTCATTTTGTGACATGCCGTTCCAATATATTTACCCGTAAAGGGGTTTAAGGGGCATGATGTCACCACTCGGGGCTGACAGTCATGACTGTCACCACTCGGGCCTGACAGTCATGACTGTCACCACTCGGGCCTGACAGTCATGACTGTCACCACTCGGGCCTGACAGTCATGACTGTCACCATGGCCTGACAGTCATGACTGTCACCACACGGGCCTGACAGTCAAAGACTGTCACCACTCGGGCCTGACAGTCATGACTGTCACCACTCGGGCCTGACAGTCATGACTGTCACCACTCGGGCCTGACAGTCATGACTGTCACCACTCGGGCCTGACAGTCATGACTGTCACCACTCGGGCCTGACAGTCATGACTGTCACCACACGGGCCTGACAGTCATGACTGTCACAACTCGGGCCTGACAGTAATGACAGTCACCACTCGGGCCTGACAGTCATGACTGTCACCACTCGGGCCTGACAGTCATGACTGTCACCACTCGGGCCTGACAGTCATGACTGTCACCACACGGGCCTGACAGTCATGACTGTCACCACCCGGGCCTGACAGTCATGACTGTCACCACTCGGGCCTGACAGTCATGACTGTCACCACTCGGGCCTGACAGTAATGACAGTCACCACTCGGGCCTGACAGTCATGACTGTCACCACTCGGGCCTGACAGTCATGACTGTCACCACTCGGGCCTGACAGTCATGACTGTCACCACACGGGCCTGACAGTCATGACTGTCACCACTCGGGCCTGACAGTCATGACTGTCACCACACGGGCCTGACAGTCATGACTGTCACCACCCGGGCCTGACAGTCATGACTGTCACCACTCGGGCCTGACAGTCATGACTGTCACCACTCGGGCCTGACAGTAATGACAGTCACCACTCGGGCCTGACAGTCATGACTGTCACCACTCGGGCCTGACAGTCATGACTGTCACCACTCGGGCCTGACAGTCATGACTGTATCACACGGGCCTGACAGTCATGACTGTCACCACCCGGGCCTGACAGTCATGACTGTCACCACTCGGGCCTGACAGTTATGAAAGACGACAGCTAACACTGTATTGTTGGCGATATTCGAGATGACATCGCGGCTGCATAAAACATCCAAACATAGCAGCTACGCCCACGAAACATATATAGCGGTTCACCACGAATGACTCACAGCCCGCGTATCAACGGATACGGTGAAGGATTCACTCTGAAAGGAAAACGCGAAATATGAAACATGTCGTTGGCAAACGAAACGGATCGAAGACGTGCGGTACTAACTAATGTCGTTAGTAACAGAGTTTCCCTGTTATCAATATCACGATCGCTGTCTCAAGCTATAGACGCAGTGCGTAGGTCATCGACATAACCGAAATATTTCTGAAGCCATGATGTCGTTCTAGCGAAGTGTTGAGTGGTCGATGGCACGTTGATTCAGCGGTGCGCTTCGTCTTGTGTGAAATGCCGTTCCATATATTGACCTGATAAAGTTGAAGTGGTCCAATTATGCCACCGTAATCGTTGGGCTAGCGTCGCCTCACTATTGCAATGTATTGGTCTAACAATACGCAATCAGACTTGTGTACATTTAGTCGATGGAGTTAGCTGTTATATTTAGTTACATTAATATGCCCGCAGCAATGCTCTCAATTTGAAAGATACGACCATTGGGATCCTGCTCAAATGGCAAATAAAATAATAAGTATAAGTATATAAAATACACCTAATTTCAAAACCCGTAAAAATTATGAATGGAAGTACAAACATAAAACCCAATTTCAAAACCACTAGTAAATCTAAAACGTTAACTATATATATAAATAAATATATATATATATATATATATATATATATATATATATATATATATATATATATATATATATATATATATATATATATATATAAATATATATATGCGTATCTGTGGGTAGCTTATCTCGTAGTTATACGATGTTTGTAACTTATTGTCGATTTTATTTATTAACTTCAATTTAATTTATATGTTATGGATGTTGCATCATGTAGCTTACTATTTTACATCATTTTCTATTGTATGTATGTATGATTGTGTGTATGATGAATTTCAATGTATATTTTAATGTGTGTTGTATGTAGCTGGCCATTCCTGAATGAATATATTATATTATTATTAGTATTAGTATTAACAAAGTGGACCGAGGTGACTGCAATACCATTGACGTTTAGGCACCGCTTATTCCACCAGTTTCTCCGGTTCCCAAATACTACGCTGGCTAATTTTGATTAGAGAATCTGACACCATCGCTTTTGTGTCCTTTTCTCAATCCAATATTACACCTCTTGGCGCATATGTATTGTAGACCGGATTGTTCCAATCGTTTTATTGCCACATATAGAAGATCGACTTGATTGTGCTGCAGAACCTGTCTACTGCGACCTCTCTCTTGTGCGAACCAATCCTAAGCTTCTGGTAGAACACCGAGTAACTCGGTCGTTATGTATCTAGAGCATACGGGGAATCTCGCAAGTCCCCTCGTCTCAATCGATCGGTGTCCTTATTGGCGGGTCTGACTCTGTCTTGTCTCTGGGCGTAAGCGCGTCGGTCCTGACTAGAACCTTGTGGAAGATTGAGCAATAGTAAAAGTGTAGATAGAGGCATAACAATTTGGATAAGAATGGAGGGGGAGACGCCGTCTTGATGCAGTGTGGTAAGACTACGACGTTTTATCCACGGTGGTTTGTCATGTTTAGATGTAATAACAAAAATAATCAGCATATCGGACTATTTGTAAGAATATCTATTAATGTCACGTAATTGACTATTCAGAAGAGTGTTTATTCAGGTTCAAGTTCAAACAGTTGACATCAACCTACACAACATGAAAAACAAACAAAACAAGTCAAGTTAATAATAAGTCACGTGGTGTGATATATAATCATGAAGAAATATGTTTTGAAAAGGAGTAGACATGAAGTTATACAACTATAAGTGTCTACCCCTGTGACAAATTTGACAAAATGAAATTAGTCGCCATACTTAGTACAATTATACGGACGGGTTTCAAAAGCTTAAACCGCGTCTGTCCCGTGAAACATTTGACTATATACTTTCCTACAGTATGATTTTTATAGGGACTGGGGCTGGTAAATCCCACGCCGATTTGATCGAAATTTACAGAAAGGTAACAGATTGTTGTACGCAGTTGAACCACCGCGCGTGGAGTATGGAGCGCGGTGGCTCAGTGGCTGGAGAATCAGCCTATCATTCCAGTGATCTCGGGCTCGTACCTTGTGCTGCCGTGACAATCATTGGGCAAAGTTGATCATTCTACGTTGCTCCGGGTTACTCAGCCGTAAGAGTGAGAACCTGACTATTAACAGTAGTTGATATTGTAATGAATAATTTTCGCGCATAAATTGCAGCGTGTCAGGGTGTTTCCCAGGGAAGTCACGATGGTTCCATTGAACAAATCAAATGCAAAGGGCTTTGAACGACATGAGGACTAGATACCGCGCTATGAAAAAAAACTTACTTTAACTAATTTATGTTGACCATTAAAGAAAGTACGATTTATTTAACAAACTGTGAATTATTATTCATTAGGAAGAATGCATAAAGCGCAATGTATCCGTGTTAAAAATATGCTCAAAGGGGCTGACAATATAAGATATGTTTTCAAAAGCTAACTAAATTCAATAAAGAGGTTAAATAAAATGTTCAGTAGTCCAGTAAACCAATAAGTTTATAGAAAGAAATATGTAGAATATAATAATTGACATGACGAATTAGATATACAAAAATATTAAGAAGACAAGCTAAATTTAAAATAAATTTAAATTATAACTTTGTTCAAAAAAAATCAGTTAACCTAAATGTCATTTCGGCAAACAAACCAGCTATCCACGGAAGAAATGTGTTTTAGCAGTGTATTGTATGTTGCGACTGAGCGAGCGTATCTCAGAATAGAACGTAGATTCTGTCACCAAGAAAGGCCACCTACCGTACCGCTCAATATATTGACAACGCACCCTCACCGGATATCGCTTTAACTGTTCGTACGCCACATACACATATCTCAGAACAGGGCAAATGTTAACACAGATGAATAAGTGGCTATGACAATTACAGTAAAACAAAAGCCTGGTCATCTCATTCAAGAAATAATCACCATCATCAAGCCGATGATTGGCGATAAACCACCGAACAATAGACTCGCACTCGCGCCCTGTGTGTATCACTATCAGCCGGTTTAGAACGATGATTTCACGTAAACGAAACCACC
>JAODUO010001919.1:22500-27500 GCA_025642075.2 Ridgeia piscesae | reverse complement strand
CACCAAGTAGTCTTTCCAAAGTGTTCAACTCTATATATCCACAGCCTGTGAAGGGGCTTGATATGTCTTCTTTGACCAATCACACAGTGCACATCGTATTCTACCAAAAACACTGAAAGGTTCTGCCAAAAGGAAGACCAACATCACCGGCAGAAGCCATCATTCACGATGCTAAGCAAGAGACGGAAACAGAGGCAACCATTAGTAAAGACGTTATTTGTGTTTTACTGTATGTCAGTTGAGGTGTTTTATCCCCTCGTCCATGCCGCGATCGCTTCAGTTGACCTTAGTTGAAATTATTTCAGCCACACAATAACGGATACCCTCCAACCCCGGTAGAGGTGTCCTATCGGTGCTTATAGGGTGCAAGGACAAACCGCCCAACGGACAAAACCCAGCGGACAAAACCACAACGGATAAACCCCAACGGACAATACCCCAGTTGACAAAACCCCAACGGACAAAAGCCCAGTGGACAAAACCCAAACGGACCAAAACCGCAACGGACATAACCCCAGCGGACAAAATACCACCGGCTAAAACCTCAGCCGAAAATACCAGCATGTTTTATAATAAGCTTCTGGAACAAAGCTACCCTATTCTGCTGAACAAATTGGGTTTATTAGTAAATGTTTTATTTATCTTGCTTCTCTCTAAAACACTAAATTGTATATACATCTTAGAGCAACAAATTAATAAAATACTTGATGGTATCAAAGTGGAATATGTATACCTTTGAAATAACCCTTGCAAGAAAAACTAGCTGCTCACTAACTATTCATTGGGGTTTTGTCCACCACATTTGCAACAAGCAATTGAGGTTTTGTCTGTTGGGGTTTTGTCATGGATCCGTTCAATCGATCACCATCTACACTTCTCAGCGAAGCTTTCTGGCCCGTCCAATGCTACTACAATGAGAAGATGATCATTAAACAAATATCCACCACCGCAGTTACAGGGAGACGTTTATCGGTAAGCAAATAACCATCATAGCAATTATCCTGTCTTCATCGGGAGAGGACAAACATCCACCATCGCAGTTACAGCGAAATGGTTATGATTAAGCAACTTTGTCGGGTGCCCGTTCATACAACTGAATGAACTGGAGCAACGCAGAGCGAACGAATTTATGCAAGGTTCAAAATTGGAGCTGATATGTGACTTCATCACAGCGCGCCATTTACAATATCGATCGCACATATCGGAGGTAGCAAACTAAGTTGTTACGTACAGTTTTTTACGTAATATTCCTCCACGGATTACATTCATCTCTGAATTTACTCACGGTAGTCACGTAGAAATGTGACGTTGAGTGGGTAGGTGTATTATTAAAAAAACATATGGAGACTCTTTAACATACGCATAGCGAAAATACGAATGCATTTGTGGTATTAATAAAGCATAAACGGAGTGGGCAGTGGGCATTGCTATTCGACACGACAGTGAGAGCGGTTGATGTATACCACTGAAGCCTCTAGAAATACGTGCGTTCGTAAAATTTGTCACCGATTTGCGTTACTACCGCAGTCCTGCGACGCGCTATGGAATGCATTCTGGCCGATCAACAGCGCTTTATTATATGAGGTATAAAGACAACCATGTTTACCGCGTAATGTCTATTGGCCCTATGGAATCTTACAGCTTGGTGTCTTCCGCAATCGCTGTCATCTGACGCAGTTGTTGGTAAATGCATTGCGTAGTATTGCGCACATTTCGGCGAAACTGACGTATACACATTGGATATATATATATATCTAAATAGCATACCCTATTAATGATCTAAGCGGTGGTCGTTGCTGAACAAGGGAGTAATTAAGACGACAATAGGAACCAGAGGCCAACGGCACGGGGTTATGTGATTGTCATTTAAGAAGGCGAACCACGTGCCTGGTGACAAACATTCGGCATGATGACGATTGACGCCGTTAACAACAAGGCTTGGACGTATTGATGATAACTAAGGTTATTCCGTGCATGTGTGCGTGTGTACGTGAATGTGTGTGTGTGTGTGTGTGTGTGTGTGTGTGTGTGTGTGTGTGTGTGTGTGTGTGTGTGTGTGTGTGTGTGTGTGTGTGTGTGTGTGTGTGTGTGTGTGTGTGTGTGTGTGTGTGTGTGTGTGTGTGTGTGTGTGTGTGTGTGTGTGTGTGTGTGTGTGTGTGTGTGTGTGTGTGTGTGTGTGTGTGTGTGTGTGTGTGTGTGTGTGTGTGTGTGTGTGTGTGTGTGTGTGTGTCCATTCAAGAAGGTGCCGGCTCCTGCCTTAACTCACGGCATAATGAGCACCAACACTGTCTGGAATCCCGGCTAGAAACATAGTTCTCTTAGACATATCTTTGTGCGAATAAACGCCATTTGCGGAAGGCGTAGGCTATGCGGAAACAGCAAGACGTGGACAGTTCCGGTCCTGCAGCCGATTGATGGCAGTGGGGCTCTGAGAACGCTTCTAATGCGCGAGTGCATTATCCGATCACTCTCGCGACGATTACGAATGAAGTGGTGTCATGGCCTAGCGCTCAGATGTTTCATGATTTCTCGGCCATTACAGCGCCCATCATTTGTACTTGTTCCAGCGTCAGACGCCTGATGTCAATGTGGGGGTTGACATGTTACAATATTGGGTTGGGTGTGTGTGTGTGTGTGTGTGTGTGTGTGTGTGTGCGTGCCGATTGTAGTGTTTGGCGGTGTCGTTTATTTGTGATTTGATGTTGGGATAAATACGAATATGGTGTCATTATTTATATTTAAATTCTACCATATAATCCCTCCTGTCTCTCTGTCTCTCTGTGTCTCTGTCTTTCTCTCCTCCCTCCCTCCCTCCTTCTCTCCCTCCCTCCCTCCCTCTCTCTAAGATCCCTCCCTCCCTCCCTCCTTCCCTCCCTCCACCCTCCCTCTCTCCTTCTCTCGCTCCCTCCTTCCCTACATCCCCCCTTTTTTCTCTCTCTCCATCTCTCTTTTCTTTTTTCTTTCTCTCTCTTTCTCCCTCTCTCTCTTCTCCCCCCATGCATGTTTACAATACTGCCATGACCCAAATGTTACATATCAATGACATCACGTTCCCATGCGCAACGCGAAAATAAACAAACTTCCCTACGTGTGTTCGTACTTTCTCGAACCATTTCATATTACTGGGTCAAATCCATATCGGTCATTGCCACCACTACTGGCCGCAGTGTCATCCATCACCCGTGTTTACCTTGACAATTTCTAAGAGAAGGACGAGATTAGCGTTGACAGGAAATGACCACAAACCGCATGCGTACTTGTTCTGCGTACTCGCGCTGCGAACAATGAACGAGAACAGCACCCAACGTCAGTCCCTGTCAATAACGCGCACTCTCGGATTGTTTCAAACACAACTCACAAATTTGGTACTGACGGGAGTTAGTGATTTACCGCGAACCGGTTTAGATTGCGAACAATGGTCACGAAAGCAGTTCACGTCAATCGCATCTTTAAACCACAACCGTTTACGTCTGGCGACTTTGTAGTAAGCGCGACTATACGATGGTGTTATCGGAAAGGAGCTAAGGTTGTGTGACACCGTACTGACTTATTCAGTGTTCGTTTACGTCACGATCGTTTGTGTTCTATTTAAGTAGTGACAACCATCACATGTATTGAAGCATTGTACAACATGATATGTGTGAGTGCGTGCGTGGTGTGTGTGTGTGTGTGTGTGTGTGTGTGTGTGTGTGTGTGTGTGTGTGTGTGTGCGTGTGTGTGTGTGTGCGTGTGTGCGTGTGTGCGTGTGTGCGTGTGTGCGTGTGTGCGTGTGTGCGTGTGTGCGTGTGTGCGTGTGTGCGTGTGTGCGTGTGTGTGTGCGTGTGTGGTGTGTGCGTGTGTGCGTGTGTGCGTGTGTGTGTGTTTGTGTGTGTGTGTGTGGTGTGTGTGTGTGTGTGTGTGCGCGCGCGCGTGTGTCGTGTGAGCGGTATAACATATATGGTATAACATTCTTCATTGCCAAAGCGATGTCCATTTACTGCAGTTTGCTGACCTGCACAAAATATATGTCGACGTCTCTGCCCAAGCTTTTCCAGGTATATCAAGAATCATCACCTCATTCGTCTGCCTCTTTATCTCATTCACATGCCTCTGTCTCATTCGTCTGCCTCTTTATCTCATTCGCCTGCCTCTTATCTCATTCGCCTGCCTCTTAATCTCATTCATATGGCTCTATCTCTTTCGCCTGCCTCTTAATCTCATTCACATGCCTCTATCTCATTCGCCTGCCTCCTCTTGTTCTCATTCGACTGCCTCTTTGTCTCAATCCCCTGCCTCTTTTTTCTAATTCGCGTGCCTCTTTTTCTCATTCGCCTGCCTCTTTATCACATTCACCTGCCTCTTTTCATTCACCTGCCTCTTTTTCTCATTCGCCTTGCCCCTCATTATCACATTCAACTGCCTTTTATTCTCATTCGCCTGCCTCTTTATCTTATTCGCCTGTCTCTTTGTCTCATTCGCCTGCCTCTTTATCTCATTCGCCTGTCTCTTTGTCTCATTCGCCTGCCTCTTTATCACATTCGCCTGCCTCTTTGTCTCACTCGCCTGCCTCTGTATCTCATTTACCTGCCTCTTTATCTCATTCGCGTGCATTTTTATCTCATTCACCTGCCTCTTTACCTCATTTACCTGCCTCTTTATCGTTGTCTTATCTGAGCTGAGTTGTTCTAATGATCCATCGTGTAATCTTGCTCCGGAAACTATATAGCACCACTTTGTTTTCTTGAAATGTCTTATTAAATTATGTGTTTTCGTTCTTCGAATGACAAGGTTTATTCACAAGCGAACTGCAGATAACAATGCATTTCTCTGGCATTTGCAAGTAAATTCAAGTTAAACATAAACATTTTCTTTCATATACATAGTGCGTTTGAACTGACATTTAAATTATTTAGAAAACATCCCATTCGACTTATGTCGTCTCATCCCGGTCAGTTGCCGATCGCGTAGCAATTGCTGCCAACATGTCGTATCTCCTGCAAACCTTAAAAAAGCATTAACCG
>JAODUO010001919.1:0-17500 GCA_025642075.2 Ridgeia piscesae | reverse complement strand
GTCGATTTTATTTTTAAAACATATTAACACTACTAGCACCCACATAATCAGCATATAATATGTTCCATTTATTGACTGTTCTTTGTAAAAATGAAAATTTTCTAAGATCAAGTCTACACTGCTCCTTTGCTAATGTATCTTCATGTTCTCTAGTCCTTCTATTTTCCTTATCCGAGAAGAACATTATTTCTGTCAATATCATCATAACCATGCACTATTTTATACACTTCTATCTGATCTCCTCTCAAACTCCTGGTCTCTAGTGTGGTTAAATCGTAATATCTTCAAGGCATTTAATAACTGATATCCCTTCGCTTATGTATCATTTTGGTTGTTTTCCTTTGTAAATTGTCCTAGCATATGTATGTCCTTCTTGCGAAATGTCCTCCAAACTGTTGTACAACATTCTAAATGAGGCCTATTTATTGCTTTGTACAGCTGTATTATTAGTTCGTTAACCACGTATCCATCCATCCACCCCCTCCATATTTTATATCCGCTAATATAACGCGAACCACCATCACCTGATCTCGCGCTATAGTGTATAAAAATCACTATAATTAATATCGACATAAATATTTCAGACGACAGCTGCCGAAACTTCGAGCACTACCAGAACTCGGTTACCTTGAAGGGTGAGGTCTTACGCAAGGTCGGCGAGGGGGTCGTGCCGAGCCTCTGCACGCAGGCGTGTCTCGACACGTCAGACTTCGTGTGTGCGGCTGCGCTCATACAACTTCCGTCGACTTGTTTCGTCACCGGATATCGTCTGCGCGACGACTACTACAGCAAACACTACTACCGAGTGTGCGCCAGCGGTATGTCACTCTTCTCCCTACTCGCGCAAATATATATACTCTTATCCCTACTCGAGCAAGTTGTCGACATACAAGTTTACAACCACAGGACACAGCCACAAGTAACGATAACACACATCAAAATTGACATATATATATATATATATATATATATATATATATATATATATATCCACTAAGCCTTCAGCTGCACGTCTCTGCCATACCATCCCTCCAGCCTCACCAGATATCACTTCACTCGAAGCTTTCAAGCAGCGGCTGGAAGGGAGGGCAGCAAACTAATTCCACAGGCCACAACAGATAATATTTACGGACAGCGAAGCATTTGTAATCACGTTTTTAATATTCATCAACCATAAAATTGTATTTTACACACAAGAGCGTAACAGTATTGATACACAAAATAACCTTTAGAGATGTACAATTGTGTTGCATGGTGGACATGTGGCTCTTCATATGCCGTCTTCCTGTGACTCTATGAATAGAAACTTCGAAATATTTATACACACAAGTATATGAGGATTATCCCGAGGGCATGATTTTACAAGTATATGAATACAATATCAACCTTCCCAGCGGGCTCAAAGACGTTGTATTGACGGTGTTTCCACATCGGGTAGCGTCGACGTCGAAACAACGTCGAAAACACGATGCGTATGAAACTTGGATGGACGTCTGGTATCGACGTTGATCCAACGTCGGGTATCGACGTTGTTTCAACGTCGGTTCTTGACGTCGTACGATGATTATTCCGAGGGTATCATTTCACAAATGTATGAATATAAGATCAAACTTAGTTGAGTATGTGAACAGAGCAATCTTGCGTGGCTATGTGTGGACAGTAAACTGTTTGGATATTTATACAAAACACATAACAACAATCCGTATTTTATTTTTTCTGATGAAGACGGTTTAATAAGCATATGTTGTATGTATTGTAGTATCCAGTCCTCAGAACTGATCAGGGCCCTTTATAGTTTACTCGGTGGCAGACCTTTCAATCGAACACCATCTCAACTTCCCTTGGAAGCATCCTGCCATGTCTGCAATTAATGCGCAAATACCAATCTTACACAAACATCTACAACTCTCTATAGCCAGGTGTTCAGTCATACAGCTGAGTGACATGGAGCAATGTAGAGTGAACGAACATGTCCAAGGTTGGACAGGGCAGCACAGGATTCGTATTCCCCGGTTTTCCTAGTCAGTAGTCTGAAGCTCTAACCACGGAGCCACTGCGCCAATTAACTCGCCCATATCAAGGTCGGTGTAATAAGTAGTTCGGAAATGTTAACGACATAATCTGGTCGCTTTCCTGTTGGCGTCATACGTTTGTTCCAATATCGGGATGCGCAACAAAGTTGCAAATTGCACGACTTCTACCAGCAATGAATCTTCCTTCTCATAGATATCTTCTGGTAGATATATTATGGTAGATATATGTCAACAGGTCAACGAGTAGCCATACTTCGTCAACGTTGATATTTCTTTCATATCGCGATAAAACAGAAGAGTTGATATATTGTACTGCATACTTCGATTTGATCTGATAAAGTATTCGTGCGTTCGTTGGTGATGACAAGAACGCTGTCTTCCGTGACATCATGACGCGTCGTTGATCTTCCCTTCCTATGGACGTCATTGACGTCAGTTATTTCTTGATCACGCCGCTCGCGAAAAGAAGTCATACTGCGCTTGCAGCGTTTGATATGTCGTCTTGTAGTGACGACAGCAGCTGCTGTCCTTACAGCAATGCTGACGTCACACGTAGGAGGACTCATTTTCCTGGATCTTAGTTAATGTTCTCACTTGTCAAGACCTTTTGTTGCAAGTTTAGATCTGGTCATTCTTTGATGTTATGTCTGCTCCTTTTTGTACGTCTGTTTCTTGTTCGTCTGTGCTTTTAGTACCACATGTCTGGGTCTAGTGACATAAATTCCTCCCCACATCCACCGTTACAGCAAACATGACTTGTATTATTCTTGCCTGGTGTTTCACTAACACAATACAGAAACCTGATTTACTTATGGTTATGTCGGTGTTCGTTCTGTTTAATATCATATTTGGTTTGCCTTTTGTCAGGCAACATATAGTGTAATCAATGTGTGCCGACTTTAATTTGATCAACATAGTTTTGACAAAGGCTGTCCCGTCCTTATTTTAACGTATCAACATTAATACACCTGAGCATCTCAACTAACACAATCCAAGAAAAATACGGTTTAATGCCCTTTTCTGTATAACTTCGATATTGTCAGATAAATATTGGGGCTAGTTAGTGTACTCTACAACCGGTCTCACAATATTGATCTATACAGTGACCAGATTCGTATGTGTGAATCCTGATCGCTTTGACTGGTTTAACATATACAACCGTTTACCGGCATTTTCAAATATTTTCCACGTGTTTATTCTGACATGGCTAGGTCAGTTAGGTGACGATAAAAAGACACATGTGTTTGTCGTTTCCATATTCTATACATTAATGTGTAGTTCGACCGAAGCCAGGTCAGCGGCCTTTTCAGTGTTTCTTTTGATGATCAGATTTTACCAAGTCTTACTGTTGCAAGTTATGATGATGTTTTATGGTATGTCTACCTCTTTTTGTGCGTCTCTCTCTAATTCCGTCCCACCGTATCTTATCGTGTTTTTGTTACCACCTGTCGAGATGTCAATACATAATCATATATCATGTTCGCATTTATACCGCAGACAAAATATAAGTCAATCCTGCCTGGTGTTTCATTAAGACGAGGTAGAAAAAAATGATTACTTTCTTATATATCCGATCTGTAGTCTCGTGTTGATTATTATTTTCCCAGTGTGCAGAACGTATTGCTGCCAACATGTTGATAACCGTTGACCACTACCATTTCGACTTTTTGTCCTTCAGTTATGGCAGATCAGACAATGCAGAGCGGTAATTTGAATTGTGGCTTAATAGATTACAGTCGTATTATTTTTAATGTGGTTGTTTTGAAATCACCAAACTAGCACTCTAGCTTCTACTCTACAGGTGACGTACAGTCGAGCCTCGCTTTTACGAACACCTCTGTAGTACACGCCTCGCAACTGCACTCATCCTACAATAGGAGAATATAATAGTCTCACTAAAACGGTCACCTCGCTATTCGGCCCACTCCTGTGGGTGACCTTAATTGTGAGGTATCGCCGTGTCGTCAGACGCAATAAACGTGTGCTGTTGACATTGCCCTTTGGCAATAATCACGCGATCTCTCGCATCGACGTGCGTCCGCCAACCACAAACGGCATTGATGAATCAACGGCCAGCACCGTCCATTACGGTAATTGCAGTGACAAGCTAAAGAGGTCATTGGAACTACCTGTGGTAGGGATGGCGCGAAGCATTAATCAGCGCAGCACCTTCGATCCTACAGATAGGCGGTCGCAGTGCGGGCAATAGCCTAAAATCGAGCCTATGCGGAGCTCATGCATACCGGATTAGCGAACTTGCGACCTCGCAACCGAGTTATACCCAGTTTCACGAGTTAGTCTGTGCCCATGCATGCGGCCCCTTGTGTGATTATGCATTTTATACAGGAATAAAACAAATGGAACATTGTCATATGCGGATAACATACATACTAATCGATGAATTTGTTTGTTTTGTAACATATTAAATGTTGTAATACTTAATAAAGAATAAACTGTAGACATATGTCGACATATACTACTCAAACTTCGCTAGGATCTATTTAGGGCGGTATTATATTTTTCAGCATGGGTATCACATATAAACTAAAAACAATATGTTTTCGAGGTTTATTTCCTGAATTGTATTGCTGTATACCAAATTTGAACAATAGGTAACACGCGTTCTGTCATCAAAGAAGCAGACCCCCAAAAGGAGGTTTCAGAATGTTACTCCAAGTCACGAAAATGTCCCAAATAGTTCAATTACCAGCAGCAATATTCTTTGATGACATAACGTGTTAAAATGTGATATACAGCAATGAAGTTCAGGAAATAAACATGTCCTCGAATACATGCCATTTTTAGTTTATGTGTGATACCCATGCAGAAAAATATAATACCGCCCTAAATAGAGATCCTAGCAAATGTTGAGTAGTACATATACGTTGCTTCAGTTCACTCAGCCGTATTAAATACCTGGACACAGCTAGTGGCGAAGACTTGTGTACGAATAGACTTTGCACAGGAATTGTAACGTGGCCGAATGCTTTCCAAAGAAGTTAACATGTTGTTCGATTGGACATGTCAGCCAGGAAGTGAAGGATGAAGCTCTCTCACTCCCAACAAGGATAGGCTATAACAACATACTTTTATAGTTTATAATAAGATTTTTCATCATACTTATACATGCTAAAATTATTGTGTTTAACTTATTTATTTATAATTTATATCTGCCGTATGGTTGTTGGAATGTAATGGGATAACGTTTGGAACACCGAAGTAACAGGGCGATGATTGTGACGTAGTAGCAACTTTCATTTTTTTAAATTGACAGATATTTATGGTTTCAACGATAACCTCAAATTTTTATGGATACGACATGATTCTTAATTGTAAGGTTTGCAAACCACCGCCAAATGATTTAGCCCATAACATGAAATTTCAAATAAATATGAAATTTATATATAAGAAGCGCAAAAAGAGTATGTTTGCCTACGACATGAGCTGCGCTGACAATGTTGCTTTGTTTTCAAAAAAACACTGACATGACACAATATGGCTTAGTAAAATTCTATAAAAATTAATAAACGCAGATTGGCGCAGCCGATATGGATAACGTACGTTATTTTCAAAATCATTCATACGCATGGTGGTGTGTATATATACCTACCCCCACGCACACATACGCACTCACTCATGCACGCACGCACGCACGCACGCACGCACTAACGACACACGCATGATACACTCAATATATATATATATATATATATATATATATATATATATATATATATATATATATATATATATATATATAATTGTATATATTATATATACACTACATCACTCACTCACTCATTCAATCACGCACGCACGCACGCACAGCACACACACATACACAACATATACACACATATATATATATATATATATATATATATATATATATATGTGTGTGTGTGTGTGTTTGTGTGAGTGAGTGAGTGAGTGAGTGAGTGAGTGAGTGAGTGAGTGAGTGAGTGAGTGAGTGAGTGAGTGAGTGAGTGAGTGAGTGAGTGAGTGAGTGAGTGAGTGAGTGTGTGAGTGTGTGAGTGAGTGAGTGTGTGAGTGTGTGAGTGTGTATGTGTAGTTAATAATATATAAAATCTTATATTATATAATATATATATATATATATATATATATATATATATATATATATATATACATTCGTACATTATTTACATACATGAGTGAACGTGTTGTGGTCTCACAGGCCCGTCGTGCTTCGTTGAGAAGCGAGGCGTCACGGCTGGCTTCACCGACAGTTTCGCTATCCCGTGGTACTTCGTCAACTCCCCGGATATCCAACCCATCTACTGCATGGCGCACTGCGAACAGATGATCTCATGCGTAGGCTTCGACCTCAAACAGAACCCGGCTCGCTGCATCTTCCAGGTAAGCCGAGTATTGTTTAGGTAGAGGTAAACAAAAGGCATGTTTGGGTCTATGCATCAAGAACAGTTAATACAATCTAACATTTACAATTATAATCAATAATATCATGCGAGAAGTGTATTCAAATGTTGCTTTAATGTGAGATTGTAGCAAAATTGCACTTTTCCGATTGGTGATATATTTATACAAGTCCGCGACGCTTGAATAATAAGTTTAAGATATTGCTATATTTCGCCGTCATTTAAAGACATACCTTTACAACTTTGCCTATCCACCTGGCTTACCAATCAATCTGTTGACAACTGGAATTGTTTATCGATTAACTATTTTGTATTGTTGCGCCTTTGAGCTTGGTTGTTTATGATTTAGGCGCAATAGAATTTACCTAATTATTAAAATATTATTATAATTATAATAATTATTATTAATATTATTTTATTATTTTTATTATTTTTATTATTTTTATTATTTTTATTATTTTTATTATTGTTATTATTATTATTATTATTATTATTATTATTATTATTATTATTATTAGTATTATTAATATTATTATTATTATTATTATTATTTTATTATTATTATTATTATTATTATTATTATTATTATTATTATTATTATTATTATTATTATTATTATTATTATTATTATTAACGCTGTTCTGACAGGACTGTTTCTCACATTCCCAACAACTCTTCTTCATACAAAACTCAGCTAGTCTTCTGAAAATGTTATATTTCGCAGCCATCTCGTTAGTAGTTCTGCCAGGACAAGGCGCCGTCTCGTGCACTCTCTGGCTCTCTGTGGTTCATTACGGTTTTTCTGACTTATTATTTTCTGGCATACAACAATGAGTAATGCTTTTGCAAAGCAGCATATCGGCGGTCAACCTTTCCACCAGAATAACCCAGGCAGCATTTTAATATTGCAAACGATCCTGATATATGTTAGAAAGCATTCTTACCGACGACACGTAATTAGCATGTAGCAGTGAATCGTAGCAGAAAAACATTAATTTACGAGGTTTTTTATTGACGGGATAATTCACGATTACTCTTCGTGTGACATTTCGTGTGAGAGTACGCTTAAGATAGTTTCATCACGCGCGCTGCATTTCCGGTGTCGCCAAGGACACGCGATGGAAAAAAGTAAATTATGTTTTTGTTCCGACACGGTTTGGTGTTCACGTCACGATTGCGTGCCTTGCAGAGTGACGTCGCTTGCGTGGTTGGGTGTACGATGGAATATGCCATGTAGTATGTCTGGATCACAGCTTCCGAAACATCGCTCAAACAATGAGATACAACCCCACGGAGATCAGTCAACATCATATTTCTGTCATGAACTGTTCTGAGAAGGAAATCTTTCCAATCACAATAAGAAAGAAGACAATCCCGCAACATTGTCATGTTGCATCATGCTTCAACAATTCTGAGAGCCACCGTGGTCTGTGTTACCACGAATGCTGCCACGTTAATTCTACCCTCAATAATGAGGTCATTCCCTCCCTCGCATCTCGTTATTGGAGTTATTTCCCTATGGAAATAACAGTTAATTTACGGGATTGATGACATGCAAAAATGCAAAGCGCTTTTCATATGTCATCCATTGCATAGCTGATCTAACGTAGACTAGCTCGATTATTTCTACAGCACCTTAAGAGTTACGGTGCAATCTATCGGCTAACGCAAATAGCCATCACTAACCACAGCCATGTATTCAGACATACAGCATAGTGATCTGGCGTAGCGTGAATTAGAACAAGATTCTAAATTCGAGTAAGATAATTAGAATTGGAACATGACGATGGGGATCTTGATGTTTCATACACTAGGCTACCGCGTCATATTAATGATGACGTCACATCCTGCGTGGTGTAATCACCACTCATCTCCTGCCTTGACAGACATCCAATAACAACAAAGAAATATACTTCCATTCAAATCAACTACAGCCTGTGGTTTGTTACTATATAATATTTGATAATACTAATTGATGTTTACGGATACCCTATTTGTCAGTATAAAAGAGAGTATAAACATATTGTCAAATTATGGCCATATATCTTAGGAAACACCAATAACGTGTAGTTTAACGGCATACGCAAATTTCCAACTAAGTGTGCCCACGCAATTAGTCTATGCCGTTTTCTTTAGCAGTTCGATTGATGTGCGTATGCATGTACGTATGTATGTATGTACGTATGTACGTACGTATGTATGTGTTTGTTATGCATATATGTGTGTGTATGTACATATGCATGTATGTATGTATGTATGTATGTATGTATGTATGTATGTATGTATGTATGTATGTATGTATGTATGTATGTATGTATGTATGTATGTATGTATGTATGTATGTATGTATGTATGTATGTATGTATGTGTGTGTGTTGTATGTATGTATGTATGTATGTATGTATGTATGTATGTATGTATGTATGTATGTATGTATGTATGTATGTATGTATGTATGTATGTATGTATGTATGTATGTATGTATGTATGTATGTATGTATGTATGTATGTATGTATGTATGTATGTATGTATGTATGTATGTATGTATGTATGTATGTATGTATGTATGTATGTATGTATGTATGTATGTATGTATGTATGTATGTATGTATGTATGTATGTATGTATGTGCTTATGTACATATGTACTTATGTACACATGTATACACGTGTTTGTGTGCTTCCATGTGTGTGGAGTCCAATGTGCTCGTATGTAACCTATGTGCTTATTTGCAGGAGTACGTACACGCGTACCCCTATATTCCAAAACTGAACACCATGTGCCGTCAAACAAGAACTAGTTTCGTTTCACGTTGTATGTACATTCTGAAATATGTTACTTATCATTTGCAGGATCTCGGGCAGTACACGGACTACTCGTTCGACATGTACATCCGTCGCTGCTAGACGGCGCTGCGGTGCATGCTCCACCCAGCATCCTCTAGTCGAAAGCGGTTTCCGGTCACGTGACAACCACGTGATGTGCGAACGCGGGGGTACTGTCGTCAGTCGCCAGAAGATACGAAGACGTGTTGAGAAATGCTCTCGAAAGTAACCACCGAAACGGGACAGTCAGTCAGCCCTGGAGAACAGGACGACAAACTATCTATCACTGTCAGCATGCGTTGAATATAATAACTCCTTTACAGTGGCTCTAGATGCTTCGCGACTGTCTATTTTTGAAGAAATGGTGTCAATATAAATCGCGCCTATCCGTAACAAAGTGAAAGTCGTCAAAATGTGTGACATTCTTTGCAGTTGCATTTACGTCTTCTCCTGTCTTTTTAGTTTCAGCAAGTCGAGCCAATTTATTTTCGATAATTAGTTTAATTGCGTCCGATGCGTGAACGAAATGTGTACACGTCAACGCCATCTGACGGCAACGATACGCAATGTCGTCAGCACTCATATGTTGTGCCCGTGTCTGAAGCGACAGACACGTGACCTGTACGCTGGTGTAGACGTACAAGACTATGTACCTGTGTTATTGTTACATATAAAGTGTTTCAATTAAGCCTCGACCTAAGTCATTCTCGTGTTAATAAATGTACGATATCCGATCTGCTTTGATTCATGTATTGTTCTTAAAAGTAGCCGATTACTATCTCTACTGGGAATTGGCTGGCGTAGAAATGTGTTAACAGAAAGGATGCAGTTTGAACGTGGGTGGTCACAGATTACTGCAGTTAATTAAGAATACATATATTGAAGATATACTGCGTGACAGATTGGTTTTGAAGAAGAAGAACGTTTTCTTTTTCATAGTTCCTTCTGCGCAATGTTCATATTATATACACATATTCAAATATTAGACAGGACTTATTCCCTGTAGATAGTCGAACACTTAAACAGAATGTGCGATTACGCTCGCATGCTTCTGAGACAGGTGACAGTTGGTGACAATGACACCTGTTCAGCAATGCGCAACATTTTATCATTTCGCCGACGCGACTTTCAAACTGCGAACACTATTCGGAGTTGCTAAGCGCAATTTGGTAGGCAGCATGCACACATCACATTTGAACTAATATGGAAGAAGATAGTATCAACAAATGGTAACTTCAAAGGAAAGGATATCGTAAATTGATACACTGGCGTTGTTTTGAGTTGTGTCTGCTGTCGAGTGGTATTGCGTCTTTCGGTAAAAACACACACCTGTTTGTATAAGCCTGCGACATTTAAGACTGTACCGGTGGAATAAAGAATTATACGGAATCAGAAGTATTTGTGGAATGATTGCGATGACAACTGAACCAGCATAAAAGCAAACGTGAGCTGATAGTTTTCAATCGAAGCTCGGTATTATAGTCACCTTGCAAGTAAGGTGTAAATAGAATAGACACAAACTATTTATATAACAAAGTATAGACATTTAGTCTCATTAATATGGTTGATTTCGTTTTCCTTGTCAACTTTGCCTAGTCTCTCTCTCTCTCTCTCTCTCTCTCTCTCTCTCTCTCTCTCTCTCTCTCTCTCTCTCTCTCTCTCTCTCTCTCTCTCTCTCTCTCTCTCTCTCTCTCTCTCCTCCCCCTCCCCCCCCTCTCTCTCTCTCTCCCTCTCTCTCTTCAGCAATGCCAACGTGTGCTAATCTAAACTGTGCTTAACTTGGTACTAGAGGGACACACTGCCTTTCAGATGAGATACTGTAAGCTGTTGGTCGTTTCTACGTGGTACTTCTGTGCCAGAGATCAAAATAGTGCTAAAAGCAATTACACAGATCAATGTACCCCGTAACATAGGTTTTTATTAGTACTACAATTTACCCCGATAGAATAGTTGTTCTAGAGAGTGTTCCGGCCCAGTTGCGTTAACACTGCAGAGAGGCACTCACATGATCTCCGTCTCTTTGCATTCGATGATCAACTGCGTTAGGCCTATCACTATAGATCAGCACAACGACGAGATCGCTGCACTGGCACGCATCCAAACAAGCGTGGGAGAACAAAAGAACGAATGACTCATCATCTCCCTCAGCTGAATGATGACATGCTTAAGTGCTTGTGGTCACTAAACGAGGTCGGCTCGCAAGCACAGGCCGATTGATGTCGTCATCGGTGACAGCATCCTCCGGCCTGCTGTCGTAGCACGCAGTATTAGAATGACGTTTTACTGTGAGCTCAGCATGAAATCCCAAGCATGAAACCTATGCCAGATCACATACCTTCCGCTACACCGGATTACTTGCTGTAGTCTTACATATTCCTTAACACAACATTCTTAATAATAATAATTATTATTATTAAAAAGGCAAGTTCTTATACAGCGCAGTATCCAGTCCTCAGGCCCGTTCAAAGCCCTTTACACTTTACTTCCCTGACAGAACTGTTCACTCAGACACCATATCACCTTCTCTGCGGAGCATTCAGCCATATGCTACAATTAATGCGTGAATGCTGCTCGTACACATATCCACCACGGTATGTAGCCAGGTACTCATTTATATAGCTGAATGAACTGTAGCAATGTAGAGTGAAAAGAAATTGCCCAAGGTTTCTTTCAACACCGCAGCACAGGATTCGAACCCGGGTCCTCTTAGTCGAGAGTCCGAAGTTCTACCCCCTGTGCCACTGCTATTATTATTATTATTAGTAGTAGTAGTAGTAGTAGTAGTAGTAGTAGTAGTAGTAGTAGTAGTAGTAGTAGTAGTAGTAGTAGTAGTAGTAGTAGTAGTAGTAGTAGTAGTAGTAGTAGTAGTAGTAGTAGTAGTAGTAGTAGTAGTAGTAGTAGTAGTCAATATTCCCTAAATAAAACTATATCGACGTTGCCAGCACTGTTCTAAATTATGGGAGCATTATTGCAATACGGGTGCCGGTCTGGCAGAATGCCAGTTTTATTAAGAAGCGCTAGGGCCGACCATAACCATTTCTGTAGAACGCATAGCCGTTTTCGTTGGCATGAGTAGCGACATCTGGCGGATAATATTGACTAATATTATGTGGCCATTTCAACTACGTTTAACAGCTGTGGCGACTGTCTTGTCCTTCGATGGCGTTGTTTGCAGAGATGGTGAGGTTGCTATAAATAAATCAAATGTTATTTAGCAAATGCCTTGTTTCGCAAGACAAACTATCCAGACAATAGTCAACTGGAAGGCTATAGTTGCACTTGTTGGTGAATCTCAAATGAGGAGGTAGCTATTTGCTATCGTACACAATTGTACACAATTGTAATGCATGTAAACGCCTGATGTCAATCTTGTCAAGAATATCTTCAATCTAACTGAGTGTAATTGAATATCACATAACTTAGCCCTAAACCTACAAATAACCCAAACATAAATATGTATGTACATCGGAACAGCCACAAAAGGGCATTTGGACGTGGAGGGGTAGCAAATAGCCATCGCCCTCAAATGAGGCTCAATCACTCTAATCACCAATGTGCCCCTCTTTCCGACGCATGTAACCAGTGTACAAAGGAGGTAGCTGGGTCACTGACACATATATTATGGATCTGTGGATCCGTGGATACTGTAGTGGTTAACGCATCCGCCTGGCATGTTTCAAACAATTACAACCAACCATGAATAACTAAATTACCATAATCGTTAGTATTGCCTCCATAGACAATAGTCTAGTCACATATTAAAGCTAGTCCAAGTTGCCAGACGTGACTGGGGCAAACCTTGCGCCTTTGCTGCTTGTCCAAAACCAAAACGTGCAACGCGCTATGTTATCATCAGATATCGATTACCTGTATCAATAAAGGTGTACAAATTATTTATTGAAATTGCCTGTGTATTACAACGATTTAGGAAAATGGTAGAAAAACGTTAATTTTATTTATGCATTATGATGTTTTAAACAGCTTTATCAATCACGTTAGGCTCGCAGCCAACAACGGCGGAGAATGATAGTCGGTCACGTGTTATCATGCGGCACGTTGACCATTCGGAAACCTGACGCCCTCTCCCCACATATACACATCCTCGGGAGACCGGGGAGCACATGCCCTCCCTCAGACCTTTGAGATTATGCGTGCCCCTATACCTTTGCGAGTGTGCCGCGCCACGTGCCCAGAAATACTCACGTCCCATTCCCCACTTTCCGACGTCACGACCCGCCAGCGCGACAGATAACGTTTGGCGAGCTGCAAGTGGTGCAGTTGAATGTTTTAGCACCTCCCACTTCCCTGGGTCCTCCTTGGTGTGAACTTGGCATACCAATAGCTAACATTATCGCCGTATCTCCTTCCAGATGTCAACGTGCTTAACATTATCGCCGTATCTCCTTCCAGATGTCAACGTGCTTAACATTATCGCCGTCTCTTTCCAGATGTCAACGTGCTTAACATTATCGCCGTATCTCCTTCCAGATGTCAACGTGCTTAACATTATCGCCGTCTCTTTCCAGATGTCAACGTGCTTAACATTATCGCCGTATCTCCTTCCAGATGTCAACGTGCTTAACTTATCGCCGTATCTCCTTCCAGATATCAACGTGCTTAACATTGTCGCCATATCCAGATGTCAACGTGCTTAACATTATCGCCGTCTCTTTCCAGATGTCAACGTGCTTAACATTATCGCCGTCTCCTTCCAGATGTCAACGTGCTTAACATTATCGCAGTATCTCCTTCCAGATGTCAACGTGCTTAACCTTATCACCGTATCTCCTTCCAGATATCAACGTGTTCTTCCAACATGTGCTAACATTACGCCTCGATTCATTAATTTCCAGTATCTCCTTCCAGATATCAACGTGCTTAACATTATCGCCGTATCTCCTTCCAGGTATCAACGTGCTTAACATTGTCGCCATATCCAGATGTCAACGTGCTTAACATTATCGCCGTATCTCTTCCAGATGTCAACGTGCTTAACATTATCGCCGTATCTCCTTCCAGATGTCAACGTGCTTAACATTATCGCCGTCTCTTCCAGATGTCAACGTGCTTAATATTATCGCCGTATCTCCTTCCAGATGTCAACGTGCTTAATTTATCGCCGTATCTCCTTCCAGATGTCAACGTGCTTAATTTATCGCCGTATCTCCTTCCAGATGTCAACGTGCTTAATATTATCGCCGTATCTCCTTCCAGATGTCAACGTGCTTAACATTATCGCCGTATCTCCTTCCAGATGTCAACGTGCTTAACATTATCGCCGTATCTCCTTCCAGGTGTCAACGTGCTTAACATTATCGCCGTATCTCCTTCCAGATATCAACGTGCTTAACATTGTCGCCATATCCAGATGTCAACGTGCTTAACATTATCGCCGTCTCTTCCAGATGTCAACGTGCTTAACTTTATCGCAGTATCTCCTTCCAGATGTCAACGTGCTTAACATTATCGCGTATCTCCTTCCAGATGTCAACGTGCTTAACATTATCGCGTATCTCCTTCCAGATATCAACGTGCTTAACATTGTCGCCATATCCAGATGTAAACGGAACTTGCGCCTATCCAAGATGTCAACGTGCTTAACATTATCGCCGTCTCTTTCCAGATGTCAACGTGCTTAATTTTATCGCCGTATCTCCTTCCAGATGTCAACGTGCTTAATATATCGCCGTATCTCCTTCCAGATGTCAACGTGCTTAACATTATCGCCGTATCTCCTTCCAGATGTCAACGTGCTTAACATTATCGCCGTATCTCCTTCCAGATGTCAACGTGCTTAACATTATCGCCGTATCTCCTTCCAGATGTCAACGTGCTTAACATTATCGCCGTATCTCCTTCTAGATGTCAAAGTGCTTAAATTTATCGCCGTATCTCCTTCCAGATATCAACGTGCTTAACATTTTCGCCATATCCGGATGTCAACGTGCTTAACGTTATCGCCGTTTCTTTCCAGATGTCAACGTGCTTAACTTTATCGCAGTATCTGCTTCCAGATGTCAACGTGCTTAATATTATCGCCGTATCTCCTTCAGATGTCAACGTGCTTAATAGTATCGCCGTAACTCCTTCCAGATGTCAACGAGCGTAACATTATCGCCGTATCTCCTTCCAGATGTCAACGTGCTTTACGTTATCGCCGTATCTCCTTCCAGATATCAACGTGCTTAACATTGTCGCCTTATCCAGATGTCAACGTGCTTAATATTATCGCCGTTTCTTTCCAGATCTCAACGTGCTTAACTTTATCGCAGTATCCCCTTCCAGATGTCAACGTGCTTAACATTGTCGCCGTATCTCCTTCCAGATGTCAACGTGCTTAACTTTATCACCGTATCTCCTTCCAGATATCAACGTGCTTAACATTGTCGCCATATCCAGATGTCAACGTGTTTAACATTGTCGCCGTATCTCTTTACAGATGTCAATGTGCTTAACTTTATCGCCGTATCTCCTTCCAGATGTCAACGTGCTTAACATTATCGCTGTATCTCAGCTGACTGCAGGTCTTGCGATAGTTCTACGTGGAAGTGCTTAGTATTCCATAATTGACGACTATTAAAATAAACTGGCGATATGGAATGTAACTATTTAAGATAATGTAGATTTGACGGCGCTTGGATGGGTGTAAACTAATTTACACGAATGGGGCCGAAGTGTAAAATTACTTCATAACGGTTTAAAGTCGCGAAGACAAAGAACAACGATTTGGAAAACCAACACGGATACAATACTCCATTACTCAAGTCACAGAGCACGTCGATGTTTTTAGACCTGTCGCCAGCTACACACACACGGTCACGTATGGATGAATACAGGTGTCGACGACCTTACACCGACAGTGAATGGACGGATTGTTGGCCAACGTATATATCTCCGTCGCTGGATGTCGCGACAGTCTGTGATTTGATACGCGGGTCGAGTAGGTGGGTTAACACGTTGGCCTTTTCCGTGCAGAAGGACTGTTGAAAGAAACGACATGGAGAAGGGCTTATGCATGCGTTTAGCACTGCTAATGCTGCTGTGTATAGCGCTTTGCGGGGGTAAGTTTGTTACGTATTTCTTGATGAAATTTGACTTGGCGGAGCAGCATTCTAAGTGACACAAAACCAGCATTCTAAGTGAAACAAAACCAGCATTCTCAGTTCTGGTGTGCCCGGTCACGTCAATGGCTACTGGATTGTCCATGTTGATAGTTTTCTGCCTCGCCTGTGCAACTCCTCCAAAGGGTTTGCGTGTTAGTGGTTGGCGCAAAGGTAAACGTTGAATCAGGTTTTCGTGAGAAATCTTCACATGTGTAAAAATGACGCCTGTGAATTCCATTCTTCCGAGGTGATGCGCTTGGTATGCGTTATTTTTATGTGATGTTGGAATTGCACCATCACGAATAGAATTATCAGAACTTCTGTAATTGCGGCACCCATGTTCACCTAGCATTTCTATACGTTTCTAGACAGTGAATCTCCAATACGTTTCAGTTACGTGGCTGTAGAAATACACATTCTTAGTGGGCATTCGACGTTGTCACTACGATCACTTACGACTGAAAAATAAATTGTCAGTTGAGGCTATTGTATATTTTTCTAAAGAGGGTATTTAAAAAAACACCACCAAAACCGGCATTTCCCCAGCTATTGTGTTATTCCTGGGTCGTATCGCATGACTTGTGACAGACACCGAGCACTGTCCCGTCTGACAAGGTGTCGTGGGTGTAATTATTCCGCTCCATTAGCAAGTAAATCTTGCAGACACCATACACTCCGGTCAATGGTTCTGAATGCCAGTAGAGTGCGTACTGCGTCTGACGTTCAAGGGGCAGATTCAAAGCTTTATGCAGAGACAGGCCACCCGTTATTTGGACGGGTAGATATGCGGATGGATATAACTACCGGTGGACGGGTGATGGAAGTGTAAAAACATGAAAGTGCAAAAAACTTCTTCAAAAATCATTGATATTGTAAGAGATACCTTGAAAATGGCATAACTTATAAATTTACTGCTGAACACATGTGTGTCTACAGTTTATTTCGGATCATAAAACACACCTTATATGTGTATGAGTTAAGAACCCCGTGTGACTGGCAGAGTAAGATTTGTATAAGCCCTGGGTCTTAGACTTTCGATTTAGATGTAGACGTTCAAATATAGATGTAGCACAGCTAGGTTATCTTCAAAGGAGATCTCTAGATGATCTTTCAGAAAGATTTTCGAACACGAATTTAC
>JAODUO010001918.1:0-59046 GCA_025642075.2 Ridgeia piscesae | reverse complement strand
AAATTTTGTTTTGATGTTTAGGAATTACTAGTATTTGTATTTAAATACTTTCCTAAAGTATTTGACTTGTTCAAATATTTTTTGAAATACATTGTCAGTATCAACATTTCTTTTTCACTGTCACATGTAATCCTGCCAAACTGATTACCTTAATGCACTGCAACTTCACCCAACAGTGCTAATTACTGATGAAGACACTTAACAGCAGGCTTCCCCTGGCCCTGAGTGACCACAACTTGTGTTTGCTCAGAGCCAGAGGATGGACCTAACAGTGACCATAGGTCAATATCCCCTTTTGTTGTTTAGTCAGGCTTCAATTTGGCACCAGGTTATTCTGGTTTCCTGGGTGACTTTGAAGTTGAGCCTTCCTCACAACATTAGCAATGTTTAAACAGTGTCTCTTCTGAGGGCAACATAGGCGTTATATTATTATGGACCTCCTGGCTTAACATACAAACAATATATTTTGGCCTTTACCTCTTTCAGTCAGTTGTCATTGTGATGCAGTTAGCAATAACAATACTCCCTAGCACTGGTCTGCCTGTCATCATATGAGCAAAACACTAATTATGCCTATAAACTAGATGTCTCAATATGTGTTGCTTTTCTTTTACCTACATAGTAATACAAAATAAAAAGTATTTGAAAACAAAATATATGAACAAGTATTTGAAATACTTTTCAATGTATTCCTATTTAAATACATTTATATTTAAAAAGTATTTGTAATCCCTCAAGAATATTTGTATTTAAATACATTTCAATGTATTTGACCCCGTGTCTGGATGGGACAAACACACAACGGATTTAGACAGGTTTACAGTTTGCACTTAATTAAACATAATAGACAGGGATTTAGCAGGTAACCGCCCAGACCCAGTCAGGATTCTGGATGTTGGAAACATGACCAGTCATTCACACCATACTGACAGAGCAAACAGTACAGGTGGCGCTGTGGCCTGGCTTCTAAAATTACAAAGCAAGATGTTACAGGATGCTTATCTCCTGCAGTGCTTCCCAGGTACTATCACAATATAACTTTACTTTGTACTAAGCAGGAGGGTGAGGAGATGTTGCTTCTCTGGGAAGAGAAGGTATTAATTGGGAAATCTGACTGAATATTTATTTAACTGAAATGCTCAACAGTAATAGAAAATGAATACCTTGATTATGATTACATTTATTAGATTACTTCTAATATTGCCATTTTATCTGTCTAATATATTTGCTTGCAACTGTTCATATGAAAAAAATTAATCTGAGAAGTAATCGTGAGTACGATTACTTTGGTAATGTACTCGAGTACGATTACTTTCCTTCGTACTCGAGTACGAGTACTCAAAAGTACAGACAAGTACATTTCTCCATCTCTGGTGCATACACAGACTTGCTACCAGCATATCCAGTGTTAAAAATTGACCACAACCACTGTCCTGAACCTATGAAGCTAAGGTAATTTTTTAAAGAAATATGCCTTTATAGAATATTTATTGGTTTTACCAAAATGCCATGCTACCAAAATGTAGGTTACCAAGATGTCCTATTACAAAATGTTTTACCAAATGTCCAGTTTCCAAATGTCCTGTTACCAAAATGTCCTTGACCAAAAAGTCCTGTTACCGAAATGTCAGTTACCAAAACGTCATTACCAAAGTGTCCTTTACCGAAATGTCTGGATAAAATCGCGCCTCGTTATAACGCGGTGGTTGGGGTCCACGAAATGGAACCGCGTTGTAAACGGGGCACTTATGTTTTTCCCCGGGGGCCCCCCCCCCAAAACGCCACAACAGCAACCAAAGCCAATGTGCTGGTTGCGCAGTGTATGCGTGATTTAAAAAAACAAACGCATTAAAACCAAACGTAAATGTGTTTGGGGTACTTTTGCAGTTTAGGCCCGCACCTCGAAAAAACCATCAAAATGATCCCCTCATGAAAATTTTATGCAGTATCACACACCTGTACTACCGTATGCATTGCCGGGGATAAAAACATTATAATTAATGCCTGAAATCGATCAAAATGTGTCGGTAAATAACGCGCTTTCTTCGACGAGTCACTACTGACACAGTGAACTCCGCCAGGTGGCGCCACCATCTTGCTGCCGTAAAACCGTGGGGTCAGACCACAATTTTTTGGAAGATAACAGCACATGGTTATGAAATTGTAATTATTTTATACTACCAGGAAATAATCTTTATTAAAAACAATTGTTTTTTAAATGCTCAAACCGATGTTATTTTATTGCGAGTACAAATATTGGTAATCATTAGCCATGAACACTTTTAGATTATTAGTGGTTTAGTATGTAAGAATTATAATAAAACATTTATAAATATAATTATATAATATATATATATATATATATATATATATTTATATATATATATAATTATATAATATATAATTATTATTTTTTTTTAAAATTATAAAAATTTTTAAAATTTTAATAAAAATCCCAAATTTTGCTTGCCAAAAAAAAATTTTATAAAATTTTTTGGGAAGATAAAGCACATGGTTATGAAATTGTAATTATTTTATACTACCAGGAAATAATAAATTACATGAAATACGCATTTTAGATTTTACTCAATAACAGCTGATGGCACTTCATATACTTTAATACGAGCAGAAACATGTTAATTGCTTTTTTTGAAAATTGAATTTTTTAAAAGGAAAAAATTAATTTTAAAAAAAAATTAATAAGTAACAATTGTAATATTAATAAATATTATATATATATATATATATATATATATATATTATATATATATTTTATATTTTTATGTAAAAGTATATATGTATGAATAGATGAATATGTAATAACAATATGCTGATTACAAAATCAAAAATTTTTAAAACTTTATATATATAAAAATTTAAATTAAAATTGAAATTAAATACTATTATATAAGATATTATAGATATATGTATAATGTAAATATATATAAATAAATATATGTTTATGTAATAAATATACAATTACAATACACACAAAAAAAAATATATATTAATAATATTTTGGGTATATATATTACATATATGTAATATTAATTTTTAAAATTTTTTTAATAAAAAACCGTGAAAGTAAAAATTTAGCTTTTTTACATTTTGGGGGGTTTCGAAAACCCCCCGGGAAATTTTTGGCATTGGGACAGTGATATTTGGCACATCGACATCGGATTCTAATTCCTCCATGACAGCTCCATGTACCGGGAAAGGTATACCCCGGGAAAGGGGCGCCATCGCCACCTGTCGAATCGCTGCCAGTGTCACTTTCAGCGTCTTTCGCCAGATCGTATTCACCCCACAACCGCGCTAACGCACGTTCTTTGTCGATTGGGGCATTTAACATGCGTATTAATTCATCCGACATCGCTAAGTTGTATAAACAATCGATTTAAACAACTTCTAACCTCGACAATAGCGTATCGGCGTCTGCCAGCTCGGAAAATGGCGTGTTTGTTTTGATGCTAGTTGAGGAAATGCGCATGCGTGGTTGCGCTCGCCTAATCAGCATACGCAGAGCGGCACTTGATGCTCATTAGTATGCAACAATCATGAAAAGGGTGACTGTTGATTGGTTGAATTTGAGCTATTTCTGTAAAGAGGACATGGATATGTAAATATGCATGTGAAGATTGAGGTCGTGCCCTTTTCCCGGGTGGTACTACATAAAAAATTACAATAGGGACACCCCACAGGAGCATGGCTAATTACGTCTGAGAAAATCGTTTTTTTTCTTTTGTTTCAAAAATTCAGTCGCAGATCATTGATAGGGCTTGTTTGAAAATTTGCGTTTTAAAATTTTTTTTCCCAAAAATTTTTTTAAATTATTTATTATTTTAAATAATATATATATATATATATATTATATATATATTATATATATATATATTTGTATATATTTTAATAAAATAAAATTTAAAAATTTTAATAATCGCTTGATGTATAAATTTCCCTTTTTTGGGAAATAGGTTTTGGCTCTAAAAAAGAACCGTTTTTTTTTTTTTTTTTTTTTTCTCGCGGCTAAGTATCACCGTGGTCGGGTTTTTTTTTTGGATTTTCTTTTTTTCTTCTTGCGGTCGAGTTCATGTGACAGCTTATACTCGATAAACTCTTCGGATACCCTTGATGATATTTTCGAAGGGATCCTCTCCGAATTTCAGCCGCCACATGAACTCAACGAGGTAGGTGTCGACCATGCCTCTGGCTGTTCCGCACTCCCTCTTGTTGCGGCGTTTAGCCCTCATCCACATGTTTTCTACCGTGTTGGTGTGGGCTCCAGTCACCGGGTTCACGAAGTTGACTTGGTGATTAACAGTCAGGTGTCGATAGCCGATGTTTCCGATGGTGTTATATGCAGCCCAAAGGTCTGATACAACAGTCGTTCCAGGCCGGATGAACTGCTGTATGATGGGCAGGAGAGTGGCAGCGTTCCTCTGTGGAACAGCAACCAGGAACCCTTCGTTGGTGGTGGTATCGATGCCACCGAACACCCACTGCTGCGGCACTGGTCGTCGTCCGACGTTGTGTTTTCTGCGGACGAACACACTCGTCGATCTGGACCTCCACGCCGACTCCGCCAATACGGACAGGGTTCCGTAGAAAGTGCTCGGCGCAGATGTCACGAAGAAAGTTCCGCCAATCGACGAAAGTGTGCTCGGCCATAGCAAGCTCCCGGCTGGCCTTTCGAAAGGAAAACTCCTCAAAGGCCCAGTAGCGAATAACATCAAGCACGGATCGAATGTTTAGGTGGCTACCTTCGAAAAAAGATCCCGATCGGATTGACAATGTTTTGTTGCACGGCCTGCCACACCGCCAACGAAACTCATCACTCTTGCCGGGCCCGGCCTGACTCCAAACCATGGGGCGGTTGCACGTAGCGCAAACTTGATTTGCTGCAAGTAAGCCAGGGAAGTTTGGCCCACTGTATCGCAGCGACGTTCGTCTGCGTCGCGGCATGAAATTCCCTCGTTGTCAAGCCAGTGACACTCGGGAAATTATTTCGACCCGCCATTTTCACCATAGAAGAGACATACAACCACGTAGCACGATTCTGTGAGACGACTGGCGTGCTTTAGGTTGTGTAGTCAATTTAGAATTGGTGAGAATCACTGCGTGGGAAATAATGGTGATTTCCTGTTCTTTGATCTTAGCGCTCACTACAATGGTTCCAGGAATCAAGTGCCCCTGCTAACAGGGTACGTCATACGCTAGGGAAAGTCAGGGTTCGAATTTAGCAGGGGCCCGGGGGCCCGCTGACCCGACTTTTAATCGGGGGCCCAAATTCCCCCTCTGTGGGCCCCCCCGGCCCCCCGATCAAACATATCGGTCTACAGACAATTATGCACATTAAAGAACTGTAAAATTTATAAATAATGCCCTGACAACTTCCTATCCAAGAAAATGTAATTATTCATTTTACTAGTAAACAGGCCCTCACCCAGGATCTAATTTTTGCCTGTCCAAATTTTATTCAACTTACCACGAAGCGCGATCGACGCGCGATCGACGCGCGATCGACGCGCGATCGACGCGCGATCGACGCGCGATCGACGCGCGATCGACGCGCGATCGACGCGCGATCGACGCGCGATCGACGCGCGATCGACGCGCGATCAACACATCTTGCAATCAGCATGTAAGGAATTATGGTTGCATAAATTCCTTGTAATTACTTTTCATGAAATATTATAATTATTATATATGAAGTCATAATTAACAATATATTGTAGAAATGCAGTAGTCCAGCTAGAAGCATAGCTTGGTGTCCTTAAACCAGTTACAACCAGTTGTCCAAATTCGCTAAGGATAGACCAGGCATAGTTCTTGGATGAGTAGGAGCTTGACCACTGAGATGGGCCCTAGGTAAGAGATACCAGCTCCTTATTAGTTAGTGCAGAGGTGCACTAGACCTGACGCTGACCAATAGATTGGCCAGGCGCATAGCAAGAGGGCGAAGTAGCCAGTATTTAAAGATAGAGTAGTGGGGGGAAGGGGGAGAGGAAAAGGGGGGAGAGCACGCACGCCCGGGTTTAGCTTTAAAAACCCTTTTTTTTTAATAAAGATTATTTCCTGGTAGTATAAAATAATTACAATTTCATAACCATGTGCTGTTATCTTCCAAAAAATTGTGGTATGACCCCACGGTTTTACGGCAGCAAGATGGTGGCGCCACCTGGCGGAGTTCACTGTGTCAGTAGTGACTCGTCGAAGAAAGTGCGTTATTTACTGACACATTTTGATCGATTTCAGGCATTAATTATAATTTTTTGATCACGTGACAAGTCCATACGCGTAGTACAGGTGTAGTAGATACTGCATGCGAAGTTTGGTCATCGTAGGTGATCATTTTGATGTTTTTTTGGGGTGCGGGCCTTGGGAAAATACCCGAGCGGTAGTGGGGGCTAATCCACTCTTTTGGGAAAGTCTACTCAAACCCGGGTTCTCTAACGGGTTTTCAGTGTCGCTGACAACGCAAGCCAGTTTGAGTTGACAGTCGCCAATATCGCTCGGCATCACTCGGGCCCGACACAACCTGTGTTGATATGTACCCTTTTTGTATTTGATTACGCAGGATCTTGTTAATAAACTTAGTAATTGCGAAAGTACATATCCACAGAGAATAGATGACGGGAAGGAGGGAAAAGATAAATAAAATTGATAGGGGGGCTGGTAGTAGGCTCTTGTTGGTCGGGCAAAAATATTTTTTGGGGAGGCATCCGTTATCTCGTTAACAAAACGTCAAACGGAGAAAAAACTCACAATTATTAAAACATTTTTTTGCGACTCACATTTCATTTCTATTACTGAATGTTTTATTTCCATTACATTTTATGCAAAATAATTTAGATTTTTTTGACCCGCGATGATTGATTAAAATTTTAAAACAATAGGTGCCTTTTTTATATCATCCGTTTAAAATAACATTTTTTGCACTTGTTTCCATTTTAGTCAATGATGCCTGGCTTAGTCTATGTACCCGGTACCTTTCAACTCACATGCCAACTGTTTTCAAATATTTATCAAATTTTCTCACAGCATTATATGAATGCATAAAATATTCAATTTTAATATTGCTAAGGCCCACTACAAAAGCAAAAAATGGAAAAAGGCAAAGGGGGGGCTTTAAAAAATTTGGGGATGGCAAATGCCAGGATACGTAGTCTGTTGGGGTCTCATATCGGTCAATCCAATTTAAATTTTAAAAATTTTAACAATCAACAACGTATAAATTATAAAAAAAATTTTTAATATTCCATTTAAATACACATTGTTTTCATTCACATATTATCTTGAACATGGAAAACTAGAATTTTTTTGTTAGTCTTGTATAATGCATATTATACCCAGTGTGTCAACACAGACATTAATGCACATGCACTATGTGAGTCGGGGGGGGGGGGATGGCTACGTAGATAAAATTTTTTTTAAAATTTCCTTCAAAATGGTGCATTCTGAAGGATGTTTTAACTTATTCCCTGGGGAAAAAGAGAGGAAACAAATGCACAGCTACAAGTGTAAACATGTTTTTGGGGGAAAACCCTTGGCATTTTTGAGCAAATTGGCTTAGAAAAACACTGAGGTGGTCCACCTCACTCATCATATAGCAGGGGAAATACTGCAGCGATGACTAAAAAAAACAATAATACAGTGTTGAAGAAGGTAGACATAGATATTATGAATGCTTGAATATTTTCTGAGGGAATATTTTCTAAAAAACCTTATTTTGTCATTTCCAACATTTGCTTTGACCAAACAACCTCACATATTCATGTTTGACCCCTAAAATGTAAAAAAGAATATGTAACCCTTAATAGTTTTACATGGCATCATTATTTTCTCCCCAAATCCCTAATGATGCATTTTTTGTTTACTGAAATTGAATACATGCTTTTCTTACAGGAAAAAACTGAACAATGCTTACTACCACTAGTTCAACAAAAGATAAAAATTGTATTTGTGGACAAGATTATACAACAATGAGCCTGCAATATGCTGCATATTAAATGTCAAGTATTTGAATGTCGACCAAGTGAAGTGATCCGAGTTGTAATGTGTGTTGCATCATGACAGACTCCACAGTACTGGTGGTGTGTACACTGGCTTCCATTCCGGTCAGATACCCTAACTGACTAGAGACCAATGCAGAATGAGAGTGCTTTACATGCGAATATGGTGAAGCCTGACTAGCTTTGCAGTTGGGGATGGAAAAGGTGGATGCCATGGTCTGTCAAACATGGCATAAGCCTTTGGTCAACCTTCTCGACACTGTTAACAGGTTCACATTCTTTAGTGAACTACATCAGCTTGGATATCGGTGACATTTTGGGTTTACTCTCTTTGAAGATACTGCATACCAGCTTCCTGGCATTTTTACTGTACATCCGCATCTGCCTATACAAGAAACAAAGTGACAATTAACATGGCTCTGACATGTATGATATTTTTATGTGACGACACACTTAGCCAAAGTCAATACCATGGTAATATAATTTATATATATAATTTTAATTTATATTGAACATTTCTACTAATGTGGGAAACATTCCGCCACACTGAAATTAATATGTGAAAATACTAATTGTACAAAAGAAACGTATTCACCACTATCTCTAGCCAGTACTCTTCATAGAATTGAGTAAACATATCGCAATTGCACATGTAACTCTCAGCCACATGACAAGGACCCTGACTAGTTTAGTTACTTTTTTGGTGTAAAGATACAAGCATTAAATTAAAAAAAAATATCTACTGATTTTTTTAATAAACAAAACTAGTTACTTTATGTAATATAATTTTTTTAAAAAATTTTTTAAAATTGGTTTAAATTTCTTTTTAATAAATTTTTTATTTAAAACACCAAAATTTCCCAAAATGGTCAAAATGCTTTACATTTTTTAAATTTTTTTTACATAAATATGTATAATATCTTTTACAACATGTTTCTTAAAAATTTTGTGTTTGTTTGGGTGAACTCTTTTTCAAAAGTAAAAATTTAGAAATATGTTTTAGTACAATTCTTTCATAATATTGAAAAATTTTTCCCCTGACATGTATGACATGTATCACTAAGCACATGTTTGCTAAAGCTAATGTATTCTCTGTGAAAGGCATCATTTGAAAACCTAATGAATGGGATTCATGTTTTTGAACTACCTTAATTAAAATATTTGATTTTTTCCCTGTTGGATGCCAAAAGATGGAATTTGGGACAATCAAATGTACTCAGTGGGTCGATTACTTTGAACATGCATGAGTATGATTACGAGTACGAGTACCGAAACAAAAGTACTCGAGTACGAGTGCGATTACTTTACAATGTACTCGGTCGAGTACGATTCTTTTCAATGTTCTCAAGGGGTTTCTCGCTGTTTTCCCAAACGTAAAAAAATTTAAAAAGGATGAATCAATTCCCCCAAGTCTCGTTCGCGTGAAGACTAAAACGTATTCCCCTCAAATCTCCCTTTCCATAGTTCGTTTTTTACCGATTTGAAAAGGATTTATTCCAAAAGAAAAAAACAAATAGTTCTTTTTATTTTATTAATTTCAGAAAAAGAATAAAAGTATTCATAAAACTAAGCAATCATTAAATTTTTGAAAAACCTTTCCCCTGGGAAATTTTTAACGAAATTAAAATGGGAGGGAGCGGGGTTTAAAAAGAAAATAATTTGTTAATGTTGACATGCGTAGTTTCAAAGATGCACCTGTGGCTTTGATCGAGACTTATGTTTTTATGTTCAGTGTCTCTTTGTGCTCGTCACGTTTGTAATTAGGCTTGCAATCGGCGTTTGTAAGTGACCACCGCAGACTCCGCAGACTCTTTCGGCCGGCGGACACGCCACTTCATCATCTCTAACCTGCTTTTTCGGCAGGAATCCTTTCGTGGAAGTATGTGAAAAGTTGCTTACTAACAATCATAGTATATCTATTAGTTATACAGTGCATTAAATTGTTTAATTATGTTTGTTTTAATGCGTTTGGCCCGTTTTTGCGAGAGCTATGCTGCGTCGCCTATCGACCGTCGGCTTCCGGGATTGTAGGCAACACGCCAGTCAAACCGGAAAAGGCCCTAGGCAAGATGGCAGCGCCCTGTGTTGAAAGTAGCTCAGTTTAAAAAAATATTAAAAATATACCGTGACGCTGTGCTTGTCAAATTATGGTGACAAGTGCTGTAAATTATATGTTCTTATGTTTGGGCTGTGGTTGTTCAGCCGCTTCACTCCCCCTTTAAGATAAAATTGAGAAATAATTTGTTAATGTTAACATGCGTAGTTTCAGTTAAAATCCACTTATATCAGTTTTATTTGGATGCCATCCGCCTTTAAGAAAACCAAAATTGATAACAAAATAATAGTGTCTGGTGAAATTTTTTTTTTTTATTGGGTCAGTTTATTCAACACGTCAACGCAATCCCTACAATGGCTACACGTGTAGAAGGTCAAAGTTCGAAGTTTGGTGGTTCATATTTATAGATCATTTAGAAAATCCATTCATACCGGTTCACTTTAATGCCATCCGCACTTTAAAAAGCCAAAATGGATAAGATACTAATATGTTCTGATGAAACTGATGGTTATTTTGCATTTAATCAGAAATTTGAAAACTAAATTAAAAGCAATCAGCTTAGCAATCGCTGTACGAGACATCGACATGTACGAATCACTCAAGTCATTTAAGCATCCTAGTTTGTGAAGAACCTAGTTTGTGAAGAATGATAGTATTAATGGAATATAGAATATGTTCCATTAATCAACATTTAATATGTTTTCTTGGGCGCCGTCCCTGAAATTTGTTGGTGATTTCTTTTACGAGGGCAGCATTACGCAATCGCCTCACGTGGCAGACCTGTAAACAGCGGCAGTCGGGTAAGAATCTAGGTCCAATGATGCCTAATAATTTCAGTTCGCGGCAGTTAAAATGGGGCAATTGTCGTCCCAAGTACGTGGGAAAACATCGCTCTGTGGCTTCCAATCAATTGCAACAAATGTAACTACTTCAAAGACAAAGTCATCATTGCGACGCCTTGGTTTTCAGACTCTGGTAATAAACAGACTCCCATTTGCAGACCACCTTCGATGCCACCTGTTGACAGTGTTATTATTGGGTGGAAGGATTTAACTGACTTTATTGACAGGCACATTAGAACAATGTTCCAGTTAGGTCTTCTGCGTTTCCCTGGTACTGGAAGGTCAACTTTCTGGGCAATTCAGTTGTACTAAATATAGGCCAGACAGTATACAAGGAAAGGATAGAACAACGATGGGTAACAGGGGTTCATTCAGTGTATTAAGTAATGTCACTAATGCCTCATTGGGCAGCCAAGAATTTATATAAAGATATAATTATTATCAATAATTTATTACAAATAACAACACAATGTAATTGGTTAAAACATACACGTTATTGTACAAACAAATCCATAACTGCTGCATTATTCTTCACAAATGCATTTATTGTAAGTAAATGTTGATTGTTTTTAATAATGAATGTTTTGTACTTTTATAAGTTTTTTAAACAATGTGTTTGAACTTTTACAATGTAGTGCACAGGAGGTGCTATAGAACATATTCATATATATATATATATATATATATATATATATATATATATATATATATATATATATATATATATATATATATATATATATATATATATTGGTATTAAGAACATAATCCCTGTTTCCAGGATGGACACTGTTCAAAACTGAATGCAAGCAATATGTCATTGTTTGGACTTGATATAACATCAAATGGTAAGTGAATCACCTTAATGCAAAACGTATAACCTGTATGCAGATAAGCTGGTAAAATATCTTATTTTCAACAGAGATCTGCTGTTTCTCCATCATTGCTGTGGATGCAGAGGCAGGAACTAAATCAGAAGCAAACACCACACCCTGACTTCACCACCAGTTATCTCGGCCAACACATCAGCTTCAGCTACTTCAAGATTCCCGCTAAGGACTTCCATTTCTCTGTGGCAATTGATATTTTCATAGAACACAACACAGTGCAATCCTGCAAAATCTGCCATTATTTAATGATACAACAACTGACTATTTTAAATTATATCTCGGCTGTAAGTGATTGTAATTGTATGACTTCTATTTTCATTGTTTGTTTGTTGTACTATATTGTAAAAGTTCCTATATGTCAATAAATGTACATAGTTTAATTATGCTTGTATTGTTATATTAAATTTTTAATCACATGTGAGATTGTGCATTAATATATGCATAGCCTTGTTTTATGTCCAATCATCCTTTTTAACATGCTTGTTAGAATTGGCCGGTCTACTGATTTACCCCATATTAGCATCTGCCTCTTGTTGTATAGTCGTAGACTCGGCGTTCTAATCTTGGGCACGTAACGCAATATTCCCCCTCCGTACTGACCCCCTAGACAGTTAGCCATGACCTATTCAGTTCAGCCACAGTGTCACTGTCCATTAGAAATCAGATACTCACGGAGAGAGATTCTAATTACTCAATCATTCGCAGAAGACTTTTCCAAGTGTTCGTTTCAAGAACTTTAATACAGACAGCATAATACAGAAGTCAATACAATTGTCTAACTGGCCTGGCTCCGTGGGCGCCAGACGTGAAGTTACATGGTGCGTGCGTGCTCTCCCTCCTCCTTCCCTCTCCTCCTTTCTCTCGCGCACTACTCTATCTTTAAATACTGGCTACTTCGCCCTCTTGCTATGCGCCTGGCCAATCTATTGGTCAGCGTCAGGTCTAGTGCACCTCTGCACTAACTAATAAGGAGCTGGTATCTCTTACCTATGGCCATCTCAGTGGTCAAGCTCCTACTCATCCAAGAACTATGCCTGGTCTATCCTTAGCGAACTCGGACAATTGGTTGTAACTGGTTTAAGGACACCAAGCTATGCTTCTAGCTGGACTACTGCATTTCTACAATATACTGTTAATTATGACTTCATATATAATAATTATAATATTTCATGAAAAGTAATTACAAGGAATTTATGCAACCATAATTCCTTACATGCTGATTGCAAGATGTGTCGATCGCGCGTCGATCGCGCGTCGATCGCGCGTCGATCGCGCTTCGATCGCGCTTCGATCGCGCTTCGATCGCGCTTCGATCGCGCTTCGATCGCGCTTCGATCGCGCTTCGATCGCGCTTCGATCGCGCTTCGATCGCGCTTCGATCGCGCTTCGTGGTAAGTTGAATACAATTTGGACAGGCAAAAATTAGATCCTGGGTGAGGGCCTGTTTACTAGTAAGATGAAAAATTACATTTTCTTGGATAGGAAGTTGTCAGGGCATTATTTATAAATTTTACAGTTCTTTAATGTGCATAATTGTCTGTAGACCGATATGTTTAATCTGGGGGCCGGTCGGGCCCACAGAGTTGGACATCTTGGGACCCGACAATAAATGTCGGGTCAGCGGGCCCCTGGACCCCTGCTAAATTCGAACCCTGACTTTCGTAGCGTATGACGTACCCTGTTAGCAGGGGCACTTGATTCCTGGAACCATTGTAGTGAGCGCTAAGATCAAAGAACAGGAAATCACCATTCTTTCCCACGCAGTGATTCTCACCAATTCTAAATTGACTACACAACCTAAAGCACGCCAGTCGTCTCACAGAATCGTGCTACGTGGCTGTATGTCTCTTCTATGGTGAAAATGGCGGGTCGAAATAATTTCCCGAGTGTCACTGGCTTGACAACGAGGGAATTTCATGCCGCGACGCAGACGAACGTCGCTGCGATACAGTGGGCCAAACTTCATGGCTTACTTGCAGCAAATCAAGTTTGCGCTACGTGCAACCGCCCCATGGTTTGGAGTCAGGCCGGGCCCGGCAAGAGTGATGAGTTTCGTTGGCGGTGTGGCAGGCCGTGCAACAAAACATTGTCAATCCGATCGGGATCTTTTTTCGAAGGTAGCCACCTAAACATTCGATCCGTGCTTGATGTTATTCGCTACTGGGCCTTTGAGGAGTTTTCCTTTAGAAAGGCCAGCCGGGAGCTTGCTATGGCCGAGCACACTTTCGTCGATTGGCGGAACTTTCTTCGTGACATCTGCGCCGAGCATTTTCTACGGAACCCTGTCCGTATTGGCGGAGTCGGCGTGGAGGTCCAGATCGACGAGAGTGTGTTCGTCCGCAGAAAACACAACGTCGGACGACGACCAGTGCCGCAGCAGTGGGTGTTCGGTGGCATCGATACCACCACCAACGAAGGGTTCCTGGTTGCTGTTCCACAGAGGAACGCTGCCACTCTCCTGCCCATCATACAGCAGTTCATCCGGCCTGGAACGACTGTTGTATCAGACCTTTGGGCTGCATATAACACCATCGGAAACATCGGCTATCGACACCTGGCTGTTAATCACCAAGTCAACTTCGTGAACCCGGTGACTGGAGCCCACACCAACACGGTAGAAAACATGTGGATGAGGGCTAAACGTCGCAACAAGAGGGAGTGCGGAACAGCCAGAGGCATGGTCGACACCTACCTCGTTGAGTTCATGTGGCGGCTGAAATTCGGAGAGGATCCCTTCGAAAATATCATCAAGGGTATCCGAAGAGTTTATCGAGTATAAGCTGTCACATGAACTCGACCGCAAGAAGAAAAAAAGAAAATCCAAAAAAATAACCCGACCACGGTGATACTTAGCCGCGAGAAAAAAATTAAAAACGAAAAAAATAAAAACGGTTCTTTTCAGAGCCAACCAATATTTCCCAAAAGGAAATTGCTATACATCAAGCGATTATTAATAACACTTATATATATATATATATATATATATATATATATATATATATTATCCTAGGGAATAATAAATACTGATAAAATATGCATTTTAGCGCAATTTACAACGAGCCCTATCAATGATCTGCGACTGAATTTTTGAAACAAAAGAAAAAAAATCGATTTTCTCAGACGTAATTAGCCATGCTCCTGTGGGGTGTCCCTATTGTAATTTTTTATGTAGTACCATCGGAAAGGACACGACCTCAATCTTCACATGCATATTTACATATCCATGTCCTCTTTACAGAAATAGCTCAAATTCAACCAATCAACAGTCACCCTTTTCATGATTGTTGCATACTAATGAGCATCAAGTGCCGCTCTGCGTATGCTGATTAGGCGAGCGCAACCACCATCAAAACAAACACGCCATTTTCCGAGCTGGCAGACGCCGATACGCTATTGTCGAGGTTAGAAGTTGTTTAAATCGATTGTTTATACAACTTAGCGATGTCGGATGAATTAATACGCATGTTAAATGCCCCAATCGACAAAGAACGTGCGTTAGCACGGTTGTGGGGTGAATACGATCTGGCGAAAGACGCTGAAAGTGACACTGGCAGCGATTCGACAGGTGGCGATGGCGCCCCTTTCCCGGGGTATACCTTTCCCGGTACATGGAGCTGTCATGGAGGAATTAGAATCCGATGTCGATGTGCCAAATATCACTGTCCTATATGCCTTATATCAATATATGCCACACAGAAGGAGTTTGCGAATCCCCTTTCCAAAAATGTAAAAACCGCAAATCCAAATTTTCCTACTTATCACTGGTTTGGTTATATATACATATATATTATATATTATACATATATATTACATATATGTAATATATACCTATATATTATTAATATGTATATTTATTGTGTGTATTGTAATTGTATATATATATATATATATATATATATATATATATATATTTATTTATTACATACACACAATATATATTTATTATATATATTTACATTATACATATATCTATAATATCTTATATAATAGTATTTAATTACATATATATACATATAATTTAGATATATATATATAAAGCATAATACATTTATGATCTGTATCAGCACATTGTTATTACATATTCATCTATTCATACATATATACTTATTACATACACACATATTATATATATATATATATATATATATATATATATATATATATATAATATTTATTAATATTACAATTGTTACTTATCAATTTATGTTTAATAATGAATATTTCCTTGTAAAATATTGACACATTATGCAGATGAGCAATTAACATGTTTCTGCTCGTATTAAAGTATATGAAGTGCCATCAGCTGTTATTGAGTAAAATCTAAAATGCGTATTTCATGTAATTAATTATTTCCTGGTAGTATTAAATAATTACAATTTCATAACCATGTGCTGTTATCTTCCAAAAAAATGGTGGTCTGACCCCACGGTTTTACGGCAGCAAGATGGTGGCGCCACCTGGCGGAGTTCACTGTGTCAGTAGTGACTCGTCGAAGAAAGCGCGTTATTTACTGACACATTTTGATCGATTTCAGGCATTAATTATTAATTTTTGATCACGTGACAAGTGCATACGCGTAGTACAGGTGTAGTAGATACTGCATGCGAAGTTTGGTCATCGTAGGTGATCATTTTGATGGTTTTTTCGAGGTGCGGGCCTAAACTGCAAAAGTACCCAAACTTTGACCAACGCGTGATAAGGCTGTATTCACTAAAATGTACAAATTTGTAAACTTGCAACTTTTCGACCACTTGCGAAATCTACTCTCTAACCGGGAGGTGCTCCGCCAGGTAGAGCCACATGTTGGCGTTCTTAGCAATAGGGTAAGGCAGTGTTAGTTGAACCATTGGTTTATTGGGCTAAAACGTATTTATTACCTGTGGAACGATTTTTAAACATACGTGACGTCACATCGACCATTTGACATTATCGTCAACTTGGCGGCCACAATCATCATATTGATTATTCTTCCGCACACTAGGTACGAGCCTATGAGGTAGGAGTTGATTTTAACCAAGACTAAGGCAAACATAGATTAAGTATATAGGAAGATTAACATTTTATTATATCATAAACCCAAACTTTGAGTCCTAAATAGAAAAAAATTAAAACATGCAATACATAAGTTGAACATAAATAAATATTTAAAATGGATCACTTAAATTCTCCAACCAATTTAAGTATAGAGGTTCTAGATTTGTGGCATCCTTGCATTGAATGTGTTAGTGGTTCAGGCAGCCACAGCTGTGTCAGTCAGTTCATTCCAGTCTTTATCGGTTTTTAGGAGGAAGGAATGAAGTCTGTATTTGGTTCTGCCCTGTATCTGGCGGAGCTGCTGTGTGCGTCCTCTTCTTTGTCTGGTAGATGATGAAAGACCACAATAAGGTGCTCGTCCGCCATTACCCGAACAAAGAGTACCCTATAAAATCAGCATTGTGCAGGTTGTCTGAATTTCTGGGAGCACATATGTAGTGTGGACTGAGTAGAAACGATGTTTTTTGTGCAGCATAGCACCAGAGCTGTCAAATTATGACAGCTGTCACTCGGTGCATTTCTGCATATTAATACAGTTGTCATTTTGCTTGGTAATGTAATCAGGGGCGTTGTGTGCATTCTCTCTTGCTCTTGCTCTAGCTCTCTCCCTCCCTCCCCCTCTCTTCTCCCCTCTCCACATATTAATTAATATAATCCAAATTCGACATTGATATGTTTAACATTAATGTACTTTTAAGACAAACACACTACTTTATTTGGATTCGCAGAAACTTGTATAAAGTCTACCAGTTACGCCGCGGAAATTGTGTATTTGTAATATTGCAGGCGATATTACAGGCCGATTAATTTTTTTTCGCGTCATACAATCACCATACAAAGACAAGGGTAGCCCTTATAAACTGTTGACTAACATGCCTTTCAAGACGTTTCTCTATACCCAGAATCGCCCTGGGGTGAATACCTCTGAACGTTTCATTGCACGGGCACGGGAAGGGGAGCAGCAGTTCTGGGGACTGAGTTCATAAGGTTCATAAATGAAGGCACAGGCACAGTTGAGTGTTTAAACTAGATGAGCACAGAGGATTGGGGGTACATAGAGCCACTTCAAGAAAACTATACAAACAAATCTACAGAAAACAATCAAAAAATATCAATAAAAATTAATATATATATGCTTAAATGCCACAAGCATAATAAATAAGAGAAGTGACCTAGACTTCATGATAGCGGATATAGAACGCGATATAATAGGCATCAGAGAATCATGGGCACATAAAGACATGGTTGATGCAGAACTAATGTTCTGAGGTTATGTAATGTTTCGAAAAGACAGACAAGAGAGAAGGGGAGGTGGGGTCGTTATGTATATTAAGGATTCTAGATAAGTATATGAACTACAGATGGAAAAGGAAGCAGTATGCGAAGAAGCAATTTGGTGCAATATAGCCACAAAAAATAAACATTAACGATAGGGCTAATGTTTCGTAGTCCTAGCATACGACAAGAGGATGATGAAAAATTGCACAATGTCATAAAGAGATTAATAAAAGTGAATGTGTCGTAATGGGCGATACTTTAATCATGGTCATATTCAGTGGAAATCACTAGAGTGCTGGAAGAGATCTCTTCCAAAACTCTAGTGATTTCCACTAAATATGACCATCATTAAAATGTCACCCATGCATTGTTAGAGACGACGTATTTTAATTAGTAGCATTTTTTATGTTGTGTATTTATCATTTTAAGTATAATACTAATTTATGTACACTTTTATAATTTTGTGACCACTCGTTAAGCCATAGGCTTCATTGATCACATGCCGCCTGGAGCTTGGCTCTGGACGGTAACTTGTTAAACCTGGTTTTAAAGTATCAGGTTCTGTGTTTTTTATCGTTGATATTTACGCACACATTGTGCTCGATCAGTGTCGTGCATATCACAAGTTGATTCATCATCGTAGATAGTTTCATAGTCGTATGCGAAATAGAAGGGACAAACCTGGTCTATTTCAATCTCGCACCTCAATCCAACTTCACATTGAACATTCTGCAAAATCAAAGCGCCAAAACAATCGGTATACACACACAAATGTCACTTTAAAATATGTATTTAATCGTACATGTTAAGACAGCAGCTTAACACTTATTGAGGTTTGTGAGATATGTTCAAGAGAGCAGTGGTTCAGGGTTAGAACTGCGGACTCTCGACTAAGGGAACCCGGGTTCGAATTATGTGCGGTAATGTTACACCTTGAGCAATTTGTTTCACTCTGCGTTGCTCCAGTTCACTCTGCTATATGAATAAATTCCTGACTATAGATAGTGGTTGATATTTGTACGAGCAGCCTTCTCACATGAATTGCACTATGTCTGGATGCTTCCCAGAGAAGTTGAGATGTTGTTCGATTGAACACGTCTGACAGGGAATTAAAGTGTAAAGTGCTGTGAGCAGTCCTGAGGACTGGATATTGCGCTTTGCCAACACTTACCTTTACTTTTTTAGTTGTTCAATGCTTACCTCGCATGGTCTATAGCAATCGCATGAACTAGTATCTCGTCGAATAAACCCTCGTGGACACGTCATGCACTTTATATCAGAGTACCATTCTGTAAAAGGATTGATAGTTTGCATGCGTTGTATTTCACAACATAGATACGCTTATACGTTACTTGTAACAGACTAGCTACGCAACGTGAATACATGGACTTTTATTTTCAGATTTGAAAATATATGTGCATGTAACTTGCGTAACTTTAATCGTGCTCAAAGATACCGGTATCGAAATGAAAATTAATATGTCCAACGACGTTATTGGCAAAACACGTATATTGAAAAACCAGCATTACTACATAGTATTCAAGCATGGATCAAATGAAAAACAACGCATACGAAAACACTACGCAGTTGAAACAAGCACTGACAACGAAGACATAAGTTTTTGTCGTAATTCGTCTACGGAAGCAAACATTTGGACTGTTACAATTTAAGTTTTACAAGATTCACCTTTTTGATAATATGCTACATCGAACTGTTTTAAATGCCCCATTTTATGTTGGAATAAGCGCTGGATCATAGTATTAAATGATACTTGCGCATGTATCACTTACGAAATTAACACGTAAACCAAAAAGGACAAACGTGGTGACTTAATAAGATTAGTAGTGGTCAATGTTTCTGCTTTCGAACCACAATTCAACGGTCTTTGGTGCACCTCGCCCATGTGTGTGGTTCGTACCAACGTCTATGTGCTGCACGCAACTCGTGCTACTTGACATTTGTTTGGGTTGTTTCAGCGTGCGTTGAGTATTACTTACTTGCGCATGACATGGTGACAGTGGTCCACATGAGCTTGACATGGTGACAGTGGTCCACATGAGCTTGACATGGTGACAGTGGTCCACATGAGCTTGACATGGTGACAGTGGTCCACATGAGCTTGACATGGTGACAGTGGTCCACATGAGCTTGACATGGTGACAGTGGCCCACATGAGCATGACATGGTGACAGTGGTCCACATGAGCATGACATGGTGACAGTGGTCCACATGAGCACAAACGTCAAAGTGTGTCCCGCCATGTTGCAACAGTTTTCGATGGACCAGGTCAATGAATTTCGCTCGGCCGAGTGTTTTGTAGTATACCTACATCGACAGTTGTGTAGTAATGTATGTCATATCAAGTGAAACTGGTGAAACGTCATACATGTAGATTTCCGGAGTGATATTTACTACGCAATCTCAGTTTGAATAATGACTATTATAAATATTAATTACAATTACGTTTCTTGATTATGAGTGCTAACACCCAGTTCGATTACACTCAAATGCTGGCATTTTATCGCACCTAACGTTGGTTTAGAATTGCAGACCACCATCAATAAATGCCACTGATGTCATCATTTACCAAATGAATTGCTGTGGGCCTAAACAGTTAGTGTATTTAAACAAGCCGACGTAGTGTGCGACTATCATGAACACCTCGGTCAGACAACAAGACCAATTAGTGGAAAGTTAGTAATGGCGAAAATAGGAATAGAATCAACGTCAATAGGAATAGAATCAATTGTTTTTCCCGGGTTTAAAACCCGGGAAAAACAACATTTTCGCCACACAAGACGGTATCATATTCACCTCCTACTGCAGTTCACGTAAACTAAAAGGTAATGACATAGACAAAGTATTCAGTGTACGTACACTATACGGGCTGACACAGTGTGAGTATGCAGTGTACATACACTACACGGGCTGACACAGTGTGAGTATTCAGTGTACGTAATATACGGGCTTACACAGTGTGAGTATTCAGTGTACGTACACTACACGGGCTGACACAGTGCGAGTATTCAGTGTACGTACACTACACGGGCTTACACAGTGTGAGTATTCAGTGTACGTACACTACACGGCTAACACAGTGTGAGTATTCAGTGTACGTACACTACACGGGCTGACACAGTGCGAGTATTCAAGTGTACGTACACTACACGGGCTGACACAGTGTGAGTATTCAACGTAATCGGAAACTTCACTGTCACCGCGTATAATGCATGTGATGTGCAGCTCTACTTATGTCACATATTGTATTATTGATATTGTACGTCACTAACTTCGGTTACATTTCCGAGTCGCATTAGTGTAATACTCAATCAAATGACAGCTACATATTTCGCCGATACAAAATGATTTATAATCAGTATACTTGGTGTTGGCTTTAGTAGTGCAAACCTAATTTGTGAAAAATTACAAGAGGACAAAAAGAGATGCTGAAAGATTGCGAATGGAGAAGGAGAGTGAAATATGGAGATAACCAGTGAGAGGATAGGATGGCTGTGTACGTAGCGTACGGAGAAGACAAAGAAACGTAAAGCAGAAATCGTAGTCTGTTAGCGAGACCAGTCTCACAGCTTGACACACAACAACAGACAAGACGACGACGAACTCCGATACGGATTATCCCAGTAAGCATACAACATGATGTCAAATATTTACATGCGCGCGCGTGTGTTGTTTACAATAAATTAGAGTGGGAAATCCATTACAACATCAGGTCAGAAAAATGCAGCAAACATCGACGCCACGACACATGCCAGCAAAGCTCACTACCCTGTACATCGAGACTATCGACACAGTGGCGACATCTGGAGAATGTCTCACTATCTAATTCGTCCATTAACTGTAAGACATGTAAATAGCCCTAACTAATCCCCCCGTGTTTATTTTCACTACATTGATAATTTGCGTATCATACACCATTGGTCCGAGGCAGCCAAGAGAGAAACATTTATCGGGGGATATTACAATATTACAACGTTTGCGTATCTATGTGTGTGTATGTGCGAGCGCCCGAGTGAGTAGGTATGTTTGTGTGTGTACGCACACACACACACACACATACACACACACACACATACACACACACACACACACACACACACACACACACACACACACACACACACACACACACACACACACACACACACACACACACACACACACACACACACACATACACAAACTCACAAGACAAAATTTATAATTTACACAGGTGATGATGCAATGTCGGTCGATGACACATATTAATAGTATACTTGTAAAAACAAAACAATGAAATCGTGAGTGTGACAGCGAATAATTACTCATTTTGGAGTGAACGTGGCGACGTCCCCAGTACGTGCTGCATTTAATCACCCACGTCCGAGTGAAAGAGCTTCAGTTGAATTAAAAGCAGACGAAAGAAGGTCACTTTCATACTGCAGGAATACATATACGGTAAACACGCACGTACGAGACGAAGGTAACCTAGAAAACAAGGTATGTACTGCACTTGCTTTGTCGGTGCCCATTTCAGTGCCAAAGTGGAAGTGTACCAGTTATGAGGCGAGTAACGCTGTTGAAATTGTTCAGAACGTGACTCGAGTGAATTCATCTTACCATTAACGTCGGTTCGACATGTAGTTTTTGCAATTTGTGAAATGTGTTAAATCCTAAAACGTAAACTCATCATCAGTGCTCAGCATTAGTGTTCCGTGATTACACGACAGCCTCAGTCAGCAGATAGTTAGTTATACGGCGATATATATTTAGTGGTTAACAGTAGAAAGCACAGTGGCTCAGGGGTGGAGAGTCGGACTCTTGACTAAGACGACACAGGTCCTAATCCTGTGCTGCGGTGTTAAAACCTTGGGCAAGTGTGTTCACTCTACATTGCTCCAGTTTACTCAGCTGTCTAAATGAGTCTAAATGAGTACCTAGCTATTGTCAATGACTCAATGGTGGGTATGAGATGGTGTCTGCTTGAACAGGTGTGCCAGGGAAGTAAAGTGTAAAAACGCTTAGAACAATCTCAATGATTGTATACTGCGCTATATAAGAACTTATCTTGTTTATCTTTACATACATTATGGACTGTAATCTTGTTTTATTTACTGTTTATGAAATGGTAACAATTGGATTTTTCTCTGTATACGCGGCGCATGTGTAACTTGTGATTGATATATTGGATTTCCCTTCTTATTGTGCTCTAGAATATACACGGCAAGGTCACTGGCATCATATCACTTACTTCTTGGTGGCAACAGCTTCAGTCGGTCTGTTTGGCGTATACATCCTGTTGTGCACGGGATGATTTTATTTGTCCATTGGAATCCGTTTCCAACGTAAATAGTTTGCTTAGTAGAATCACAAAATCGTAGGGAACATTGATTATTAATAGTGTGTGTTTATAATAATGTATACTACCCATTACCTATAAATTACATATTGTACTCAGCAGTACTTATTAATAAAAATAAACATAATTTTCTACAAATCGTTCCAAAGGTGTTTTGTTAGGTATACATGAAGTGTAATATATATAATTATGAACGTTGTGCCTTCCCGACACACGATATAAATTAATGAAGTGAATGTAACAATAATTTTCGTTAATCACATTTATTGTAGTGTGTTGGATTGGTTTCCAAGGATCACTGAAAACATTCGGTATAGCCATGATGTTCCAAGTGTTGGCAAAGATCGTCGGCCTACTTCCGGCTCCCGGGGATTTAATAGGTAATATGTTATTGTATCCAGTACATTGTATTGTGTGTATATATATATATATATATATATATATATATATATATATATATATATATATATATATATATATATATATATATAATATTATATATATGTGCGTATGTTTGTTTGTTTGTTTGTGTATGTGTGTGTGCGTGCGTGCGTGCGTGCGTGCGTGCGTGCGCGCGTGCGTGCGTGCGTGCGTGCCTGCGTGTGTGTGTGTTAATATGTTTACGTATATGCGCGGGTGAATGCGTGTGCGTTTGCATGCGTGTAAGTATATGCGCATATGGACTGCGTGTTTGTGTATGTTATGCTTTTTCCATGTTCGTGTGGGTTGTGTGCATGTTTTCATTGTCATGTTCATGTTTTGGAAATTATTAGAAAGACTCATTAAAGATTACTTGGTTGATTAGCTTGTTAAAAATAACTTGATAAACCCATATCAACATGGGTTTCAAAAAGCTTGGTCAAACTTCACAAATACGTTATGTTTTTGGAAGATGTCACAAAGTGGGTAGATGAGGAATCGTCAGTAGATATAACCTACTTAGGTCTTAAAAAGCCTTTAACAAACTGCCACATCATATATTACTACTTAAACTAAAGGCCAATGTCATAGGAAATGGTGTGATTAACTGGTTAGGAAAAAATGGCTTATTGAAGACAAAGAGTAGTAGTAACTGGAAGTCGGTTTTGAGTGGAGTACCGCAGGGATCAGTATTGGGACATATTTTATACTTAATATATATCAGTGATTTGGATGATGATATAACAAGCAAGGTGTTGAAGTTTGCAGACGATACAAAAGTGTTTAGAAAAATCACAAGTGTCGCAGATAGGCAGCAATTACAAGATTATCTGAATAAGTTGATCGAATGGTCCGAGAAATAGCAAATGCTGTTTAATTTTGGGAAGGGTAAGTGCCTCCACACAGGACATGGGAATGAAGACGCACAATATAAATGGGTGGTACTGTATTAAGCATTACCGTAAAGGAAACGGACAAAGGGTTAACTATTAATGCTGATATGAAAGTATCTGAGCAGTGCGGAATTGTAGCAGCGAAGGTACGAGGAAAATAACTAACAATACCGCCCCGCTTTTGTCTGAACATTAGGATACTGTAAACTGTTTTTGCAGAAAGTAAACATATAATAATAAGAATTAGTATTATTACTAGAACGTGTCTTCTTCTTCGTTCAGGTGTCGTGTATGTTCTAGGCGTCGGTGGTGATGACACGGTCGTTGGTTGTTCGCAATTGTTCCGCTTGGCTAAATCCGCACCATGTTCACTGACTATGAATGATTGTTATTTGTTATTCGCTGGCGTCCTCGTGATCTTTTCCCTTCCATCTTTCCAGGTGTTACTGTGTTCTAACTTTTTCTTTCCATTTTCATGATCAAAAAGTTATTGGTTGCTAATTGGACTGCTCATCACATTAAACCATCAAACATCGGATAAATATCACATAGTGGTTCGCCGTCCCCAGTATATTGTGGTAACATTCCGGTTCGAAAGTGTTTCTTAGTAAAAACAGCTTAAAGCCAGGTTAATAAAATCATGAAATTATAAGGGAATATTTGTTACAACAAGGCACGGAGCAATTACAATTATCTAAAATAAATACATACCGTTTTTCATATTTATCTTTGTCTGTAACCACGTATTCATCATCATCATTGTGCAGCCATAGTGTCCCGTGGTTGGTTGAAGGCATCAGCTTTCACATCAGCCTATTTTGCGCTATCTCTTGCTAGATGGTGCCCTTCCAGTAGTCGTCTAGTTCGTCTCTCCAACGTCTCGCCGGTCTTCCTCTAGGTCTTTTCCTTTCGTAGGGTTTCCAGGTGGTGACACGCAGTGTCCATCGGTTATCTCGTATCCTGCTGACGTGCCCTGCCCAGGTCCACTTCCGTCTTCTGACTTGTTCAATTACGTCTGTGACCTTGGTCTTTTCTCTTACCCAGATGTTTGTTTTTCTGTCCCGGTGTGTGATGTTTAACATGCTCTTTTCCGTCTTTGTTTGTGTGGCCACTAGCTTGTTCTTTGCATGGGAGTTTAGTGCCCACGTTTCCGCTCCGCATCTCATTGCTGAAAGTATGCATGAGTTGTAGATTTGTCTCTTCAAGCATGTGCCATTGTTACCCTTGAAGATGTCGCGGTGCTTAGTGAATGCGGTCCATCCGGCCGTGATTCTTCTTTGAATCTCCTTGTCTTGGCTTTTGTCTCTGGTGCTGTATCTCAGTCACATATAGGTGTAGCTTTCAATGTTGTCGATCTGTTGTTGACATATATGTTGTTGATATATATCGGTGTGTCGGTTTCCATGATCACCTTTGTCTTCGACTTGTTCATCTTCATACCCTGATTGTCACTTTCATCAGCTGATTCCTGTAGCATTTGTTCTAGCTCATGTAGTGTATTACCGCATATGAGGATGTCGTCGGCGAAGCGAAGATGACTAAGATATTCTTCTGTTTCCTTCAGGAGTTCGAAGTACACAACTTCTATCCCCAGTTCATGAATTGAGTTCAGCACTGTTTGAGTTTGCACTTAGTTAAAGGCTTTCTCGTAGTCGACGAATACGATGCAGAATGGGATATTATATTCTCTGCACTTCTTCTTCAGTTGGTTTACGATGTGGATGTGGTCTGTCTTGAATATCCGCTTTTGAATTCAGCTTGCTCTCGTGGCTGGTTTTCGTCGAGTGTCTTCTCTAGCCTTTTCGTTAGTACTTTCGTGAGTACTTTATAGATGTTAGATACTAGACATATCGGTCTGTAATTCTTGAGGTATTTCTTATTTCCGTTCTTGAAGAAGATTATCATAATCTTAGCGTTCTTCCACGCTATGGGTATTCGTCGTTCTGTTAAGCATTTAGTTTACAGCTTAGCAAGTGCCTCCTGTTTTCAATGTATTGATGTTTATATGGCCGTTGCCTGTTGCTGTCCCATTCTTCGTAGTGCTGCTTCCATCTCCCATGATGTTAGCTCTGGTACCTCTTTTGGGTTATTGTGGATTATGGTATTCTGTTCACTGTCGTATAGCTCGGTGTAGAATTCCTTTATTTGTTCTATGATCTATCTTGATCATGGATTTTTATACCCCGCATTATAAGCATGGGAATCGAATATTCATACGGTACCATAGCCCATTATTATCAGAAGGCCTATATCTAGACAATAAAACAGTTAATTACGAGATGTATACAGGTGCCGCAATGTTCGGGTATCCTAACTTCCGTTTTATATGTCATTGGTTAATATATGCAGCCAACATTTCAGTTGCACTAAGCAGAACATCTAAACCTTCTAAGCGCTGTGTCTGGTGCAGGCGTTGGCAATATTGGCCCTTCAGACCGTGATGTCGTTTGTTGTTTGTTGCAGTTGTGTTACGCTATTTCCACACCGTGTTAACAGAAAACGTATTATTGTTATCCGCTTGCGTCTTCTGTAAACTTTCACTTCGATAATTCCAGTTGTTGCTAGATTTTGTTTAATAAAATGTCTTTCTCACGCTGTGTCATATACGTTTCGTCAGTTTTGTTTCTTTACAGTTTCCTATCTCAATGGGTTCCTATCCTTTGCTGCGTTTCGTTTCTGTTCAAGGAACGATAACCCTTCTTCTTAAAAAACGCATTTCAATTACTTCGCTGCGTTTATTCAATGTTCCAGCTGAACTCAAAGGAAGCGAATGTGCAGTGACATTGGTGTTGTTTCACTGTTTTAGGGAAACACCAATGCTCTGGCGGACAAGTGTGGGGCTGTTGCGCCAGTCCGTGTGATCCGACGTGTAAACGGCCCTTCAAGTGGTGCAAAGTGGCGTGCTATCCCAGCTGCATGTTTCCGGAGGATCGCCCCATATTTTACAAAGGGAAATGTGTAACGTTGGCGAAATGTAAAAAAAAAAAAAAATTGGAGTAGCCGGTAGTCCATTACCGACGAGAACGAGGTCACGTGTACTTTCATCTATAAACACCATCGGTGTGGAACGTAATATTTACAAAGTATATGATAAACTTACTTACAGTCTATAGTGTATGTTCTTGGTGGTGTTCACAAGTGAATTCAACACATATATACATCGTTGTATAATTTACTAACTGCACGCTGACGTCGTCATCTTATCACGGAACACTACTGCTTAACAATGATGATGACGATGGTGATGATAATGGTAAATTTTTGTTTTAGGATTTAATATATTTCACAAATTGTAAAAACAAAACCATATGTCGAACCGACGTTAATGGTAAAAGAAATTCACTCGAATCGTGGTTGTATAAGCAATTTAAACAGCATTACTCGCCTCGCAAGTGATGTATTTTGGGCGATCGAATGCTTTCCGCATACATCTAGCATCCTCCTGTAATCCTTTCCGAATCCTTTCCGAATGCAGCTCGAACGGCTCATTTGGTCTTAACATCACACCGTATTCTTCTCGAGCACTCTCCGTACGCTTTCCGAAACCTTTCTGAATAGTTCGAATGGTTCGACGAGAATAGCCAGTTTCCTTTTCATTCGCTTTCCTAACGATTCTCGAATAGTCAGACGTCTGAACAAAATAGTAAGAATAGCAGGAGAATTTCATACGATGCTCGGAATTTGAATAAAAAGACAATATGCTACGAAGAAATGCAGCAGCCAAGAAGGGAAACCAGAGTGTGCTCACCCAGTAGACGTCTAGAATGCTTGCATAACCCTTTCCAAACAACCGCTCTTTCTTCGAATACAGCTCGAATGCTTCCAGAAAGGGGCATTCGTTGCAGGGAACTCCAGAAAAATATTTTGAACATACCCATAATTATTTTCGACCACACCGAATGTCCTCACGGGCTGCCAGGATATTCCTTGAGCATAACGAACCCAGCTAGAATATATTTTTAACCCAAAACGAATGTAAACATTTCTATTCGAGAAACGTTCGGAATCCCATACTTTTCAGTGTGAAAGGGCCTCTACGTTGGTCTCGTACGTGCGTGTTTACCGTATATGTATTCCTGCAGTATGAATGCCTCCTTCTTTCGTCTGTTTTTTATTCAAATGAAGCTCTTTCACTCGGACCTGGTGATAAAAATCCAGTACTCTGTGTGGATGTCGCCAAACTCACTCGAAAGTGAGTATTTATTCGCTGGCACGCTCAAGGCTATAACACTTATTTATTGCATGTTTTTTTAATTTTATTTGGGGTTCAAAGTTTGGTTTTATGTTATAAAAAATATATAATTTTAATCTTCCTATATATTTAACCTATGTTTGCTTTAGTCTTGATTAACATCAACTCCTACCTCACAGGCTCGTACCTAGTGTGCGGCAGAATAATCACTATGATGATTGTGGCCGCCAAGTTGACGATAATGTCAAATGGTCGATGTGACGTCACGTATGTTTAAAAATCGTTCCACAAGTAATAAATACGTTTTAGCCCAATAAACCAATGGTTCAACTAACACTGCCTTACCCTATTGCTAAGAACGCCAACATGTGGCTCTACCTGGCGGAACACCTCCCGGTTAGAGAGTAGATTTTGTAAATCGTCAGAAACTCGCAAGTTTACTAATTTGTACATTTTAGTGAATACTGCCTTATCACGCGTTGGTCAAAGTTTGTTTTATGTTGTAAGTAGCTAGGAACTACACGAGTGCACTTAGGATGAATCAGGTTTTTCGTTAACTTATGCTTTAAATGTTAGGTTACTGCTGCGGGCGATAAACGAGTGTAAAACTCAAACTTCAAAGGTTCAACTACTGGTCTGCCTGTGTGGTATCTTGTGATTTCGATAATCTTTCAGTAGACTGGTTTTAACACGTTTTCTCCATGTGTATGTGTCCGGAATGTCACTCGACATCACTTCCGGTAAAAAGAAGTCAATTAATTATAATTAAGATAATTAATGATTTTCTTAATTGTGCCGTCGAGTCGTACGTCGACGTAAAGTTAAACGGGAACCGCATGAATGATTCGGCGCAAAAGAGTTTCAGCCCATTGGGCCCAATCATCTGTCCTGATGTTGTGAGATATCTTCGACTTGCGTATTATATATAATTTGGTATTGCTTCTGCATCATATTATTCGGGAAATGTTGTGATCTGCTTCCATTTACTTGCAAATTATTTGCGCAAAATTCGGGCATTGCGTATCTTTTCATTTAATGTTACGGACTTAATGTTATTTGATTAATATTTTGGAAACACACAGGGCGTGAGCGGTTAGCGCATGTCAGACGCATCATAACTGGACAGACAATGTATTGTGTGTGCATTGCAAAATCGAAATGAAAAACAATTAGCAGTACTTAAACAAATTTAAACAAATAAATCTGCATTATGCTGATGATACATCCGCAAATTGCAAGACATTGCGTTTGCAATTGTGCTAACTGCTCACGCCCTGTCACATCGGTTTGTTTACGTCGCCTCAATGACATTCAGTTCATTTAAAACACAATTTTAACAATAATATCCAACTTCTTATCGAAAGTGATGTAGAAAAACATTTCGGACACCTACACAAAAAGGAAGCATGTTAAAACTGTTGTGAAAATACCCTAATAATTTAGGCCAGTTAACTGGAATATTACCATAATTACTTGTACGCCTTGCCAATTTCCAGAACAGTTGTAGCAATAATTAATATATATGCATGTATGCTATTTCAATATGAGCTCTGGAAATTAGCGTGATTCTGAACATTATTTCCTGAGGCTGAGCAGATCAGTAAAATATGTAATGTTTTGCCTTAACCTTTGTTTTGAGAAACTCATTCTGTGACCGTGTCCATCAAAGCTAGCATATCCTGAAAATGTCAGCTTCATTTAAACAATGTCCTAATTTTGGTGTAAGTGTAAGGTTTGTGACTTTTATAAGATTTTTCGCCATGAGCTAAACTAGCATTTTCAGTGGCTGATAAAAGTGAATATTTAACAGAGAATCAAGAAATGTTGTATGTTTAGAATAAATGAATTATGGGGAATCCAGATAGATACATCTGCAGCTTAGATCCGCCTTTAAAATCATAGCCATTTACTGTGACGTAATTTTACATTGTACATCTACTATACCTTTACTACATAGTTGAGTTGCCACCCTGTTATGTATGCATAATATGGAACCTAGCAGTTTTGGTAGATCGTTTATAAACAATAGAAATAGTATTAGTTCCAAAATGGAGTCTTAACAGTTCTATAAGATGAATTTTCATTTCTCAAAACTACCTAGGTACCGTCCGACGTCTTGCTGCCAGGTAGGATTCTATCCATAGCAGTACTTTCCCTTTAATGCCATATATTTGTAATTTATATATCAGATGTTTGTTAAGGACAGTGTCAAAAGATTTGGACAAATCTAGGTATATTATATCTGTGTCAAGTCCATCATCCATAATGACAGTGTTGTCTTGTAATATTGTCTCCATTAGCTTTACTCCCTGGCTGGTAAGGGATCCTGGTCTATAATTGTTGCAATTGTTTCTTCAATTTTTGTGTACTGGGTAGTGCTGGTTCGATACCAGGTTTTGTTCGATACCAATCGATACCTGAATTTTGTTCGATACTTACGGTGTAAGTCTAAAATCCATATAGAACACAGTTCCCAGTAGAAGAACAGTATGCAACAGAAATAGTGTAGTTCGATACCAGACTTCTTCGATACCGATCGATATATTGCTGGTTCGATACCTGAATTCTTTGATATCAATCAATACCAGATGTTTATTCGATACTCAAAATTTATGTTGTAAGTCTAATTCAGTACAGCAGAGATCTCCAAAGAAACACACTATCCACTTAGACTAATGGGACCCAAACGCACAACATTTTTCACTTGTAGGGAAATACTGGGGGTATGTGATAATTTTATAGTCATGCAAACAATGATTAATACGCAATTTTCATTTTATTTAAGTAAACAAACAAACAACAGTTGTAACTGTTTCAATATAATTGATTACTGTTGTAAAACTAAAAAGTAATTGTAATATATTAACAAATTAAAAAGTGACAAATTAATTAATTGCACTAAATTATTTTAAATTAATAACAATACTCCACCCCAGCTGTTTGCAAATACACTATATAGCAGATTAATTTCAAGTCAACGTGTCTCCTAAATTTGCCATCAACAAGTACAGCTGAAACATAACATACAAATAATGTTATTATTAAACACACCTATCATTTTTAATAGTGCCAACACAGTTGAACACTCACTGTTTTATTTATTTATTGTTTTGTAAAGATAATTGTGATTTAACATCAAAGTTGTATATAGACGATTACAATATAAAATAACACTAATTAATAATAATAAAAATATTAATTAAAATTACAATTGTACTTCCCCATAATATTTTGCAACTGTTTTCAAGAACAGGTCGGTTTCTTCCTCTGCCTCTGCCAGTGGTGAACCTGTTTGGCCAGTGTCAGTCAGTGATTATAAAATGAATATTCAGCCACATTTATTTAGTATGTCAGCTTTTTTTGTATTGACAATTATAAAAAAGTGCCAGTGTTCCAAATTAATTCTTATTAATGGTTAAAATCATCTTGGAACCATATATGTTAAACTTATTGATGAAAATATGTTTCTGTTTGTAAATAGATTTAAATTAGATAAATTACTTACGCCCAATACCAAGCTCTGCCTCTGGTTATGGACGTGGGCAGAGACGTTCACGTGCACGCAAACATTAATCAACTGTCGGTGAAACATGTTTTTTTACATCGTTCACTCATTCTCTTCACATGACCTTCGCGTTTCAACCCAGACATAGATATAGGCCACATAGAGAGCGCTTTCATTCAGGTAGAGTGTTTCACTATAACCCTATGATATATGTGGACAGTATTGTAATTTACAAAAAAATTGATTAACCAAATGACTAAGATTGCTCCATTATTCATATATTTGTAACGCTGTATGTCGTGATGAAAGTAGCTAAAAGTAAATGCTATATGCTATATAAAGACATGCAAATTACTGTAATTTTGGACGTTCTGTTGGTGAAGTCTGGCGAACTGACCCGAATAATACAGGCGGACCCCAAACTGGAAACTCTGTGTATGCATAGTTTTTGTGTGTTATCAGAGTAATAAATGATTAATAAGGCACATTAGTAATTAAATGTAGGCATAGAATTACTTGAAATAAATATGTTGACACTTGAGATTAATTGAAAATTTACAATACAATTACCGGTATATAGAACAACAGAACGTTGATTCCAGTATATATGGCAGGGTGCACAGGCATTCACGTTTCACACAAAAATACATTCCTACTTAGACAAAACATTTTGCGTCACTGCATTTCCCCCATCAGAGGAAACTTCCTGTTTCAGTTTTTTACCCAATGGGTTCCTAATGTAGGACATACAAACATGCTCTATCATTGTATGCCATTAACACCTGACGTACCAATGTAGGACATTCGCACCAGCCGTATAATTGTAGGGCCTTCACACCAGCCGTACAGCTTTCACAAGTGCCTATCTACCATCATTGGGTATTCATACTTGTATCATTGTAGGACATTTACACAAACATTGTAGAGCATTCAAAACCAGTGGCTCAGCTAACACTGCCTTTCCCAATTGATAGAAATTCACCTGTGGCTCCATACTGCGGTGTCAGGTAAATTGTGGCTGGTTACAAACGGTGGCGCCTCCACACGGAGAGTATATTTGACATATTCGGTTACTGCTGTGGGCGATAAACGAGTGTCAGACACTGGGCTGTTGGTATCTTGTGATTTCTTGGGGATTCCGCCCAAAAGTTTAAACGTATTCGGCCCATTGAGCTAAATTGTCCGTTTCTGTAAGCACTGGCGTATGGACTGGATATGTTTGCGTTCGTCTTGTCCGAATCAACCTCATCTGTAACGATAAATTAGGACATTTATGACTATGACAAGACTTGACTATGACAAGATTACCTGACATGTCGTGCATTATTGTAAAGATCTGAAATCGAAGAATTAAATGTTAATTAAACGGAATATTGATGTAAATTGTATTATACATAAATATTGTAAAAATTAAGTAAATGTAAACTACATCATTGAATTTAAGGATGCGATATTCATAGAATAAGTTATTTGTATGATCCCATCGATTGGCACCGTTGATCAGTCTAATTACTCTTTTCTGTATTAATATAATACATTGTAATGTATGTTTGTCACATATGTGTTTCCCCATATTTCACAACAATACATTAAGTGAGGTAACAATAATGAACAATATAGAATATGCATGCTGGAGTGGTTGGTACAATGGCTAACTTTGTATATAACAGATGCAACCTTCCATAGCTTGGATTTTACCATGTTAATGTGGTTCTTCCAGTTTAACGATTCATCAATTAAGACACCAGGAAATTTAGTGGCTTAAACTCTCTGTATAGTAACATTATTGATAATGATAGCAACATCTTGTTGATGAGTACATCTGCCAAATAATATATAATTAGTTTTAGCAATATTTAATGACAGTTTGCTTACACAAAACCACTTGTACATCTTATCAAGCTCCGTATTTAGTTCACTTACTAAATCTGGTAATTTAGTATGAAATATATTTGTGTCGTCGGCGAATAAAATAAACTTCAGTAGCTTAGACACATTACACATATCGTTAACATATATTGTGAACAATAGTGGACCTAAGATAGAACCTTGAGGAACACCACACTGTATTGGTAAAAGTTCGGATTTGTCCTTGTATCATCCAAGTATTAGATTATCCCAACTTGCATTCAGGTCTACAGCAATTCTTTCTTCACACGAACTGTCTTCTGGTGGAATGCCCTTCCCGGGAATGTCTTGGTAGCCCTAACCATCCAAGCATTTAGGGTAGCGTCAGTTCCACACTTCTAAGCTGTGGTCTGTGTTTTTACTCGCACCTCGTTGATACCTTACTCGCACCTTGTATATACTTTGTCTAGCACCTTTACACATGGCACAGCACAATTGTATATACACACTCATCAGGATCACAATCCAGACTGATGGACTGCTGATTAATCATGTAGGCATAGTATGCAACTATATTAATACATTTTTAGTTTCAATTACATTTTTAAATAATAAATTTATATGTAATATAACGGCTGAAATTAAACATTATGATGACTAAACATTAAAAATGAGTTTAAAGTAATGTGATTTAAGGAGAGATTAAAATGTATCAATGTTTAATATCATACATAAATTTATATTTTGTATTACTACAGTAATCCTATATTGTTAATTCCTTATACAGATAGGCATGTAATGTAATAATGCCACAAAGACTGGGCCGAATCGGCTGACATGGCACCCGTGCATTTTAGCAAAATGGGCCAAATCATCCCTTCTCAGTGGGCCAAATCATCCCGTCTCAGTGGGCCAAATCATTCCGTCTCAGTGGGCCAAATAATCTCGTCTCAGTGGGCCAAATCATCTCAGTGGGCCGAATCATCCCGTCTCGGTGGGCCAAAGCATCTCATCTCAGTGGGCCAAATCATCTCATCTTAGTGGGCCAAATCATCTCGTCTCAGTGGGCCAAATCGTCTCAGTGGGCCAAATCATCTCAGTGGGCCAAATCATCTCATCTCAGTGGGCCAAATCATCTCATCTCAGTGGGCTGAATCATCCCGTCTCAATCTCGCTGAATAAATTTTGTGCCGAATCATCCAGAACCAATTTCCTGTATGCCATTGCAATTTTCTGAGCAGCTCTGGAAATAACTGCATTTATTTCATGAGCAGATCAGTAAAATGACTAACGTTTTCATATGGGTTATACTGTGTCCATTGAAAAAAACATCCTGAAAATGTGAGCTTAATTTTTTTAAATTTCACATTTTGGTATAAGTGTAAGTTTTGCAACATTTCATCAGATTTGCCGTGACGAGCTAAAATAGTATTTTCAGGAGCTCATAAAAGTGTCATATTTAAGAGAGAACCTTGAAATGTGATACATGTTAGAATAAATTACTTATGGGGAATCCAAATAGATAATTTTGCAGTTTAGGATCGCAATTAAACAAAACATGAAAATATGCACACTCGCTGTCACAATATTATGACTTACATCCACTATACCTTTACTGCACCTATGCTGTTGTGATTTGATACAGAATTTGCTATCTTTTATCAATAAAAGTGTACACCTAATACATTAGTCTTCAGTGTACACCCTGTATACATTTTCATAACTACAAATTCCACTAAGTGTTGCGACTCTACATCTTTTTGCTATCCACTCCATATAAGTAAATACCTGATGTATGTCTTGTCAAAAGTACCTTCTATTGCATTCCCAAAACAAATCATTCTGATATCAGTACTTAGTTATATTAATGCAGATAAAGCAAACATCATTTTTCTTTCGATAGCAATTACCTAACCATGAAATGACTATTGTATCATCTAACGTAGATAGTAGATACATATCTGGTATGTTCACTAAATGTGCCTGATGTTGTTTCAGACAACGGAGACATCTGTAGAAAGTATCTGCAGTGAAGTGACAAAGCTGCGACAAGCCGCACACATCGACGACTACAACTGTCGCGTCCTATGCCCAACAAAACGTTATCAAACGGCCAGTTTTGTGATTTCAAGAAAAAGAGAAAACGTGTGATTGATACTCGTGGAACATTCATTTATTTTCATACATAAAGACACCAACTCATTCATGGAGGGAACGGAATCAAGCATGACTAAAGTATTCTCTGAATGATGAATCACCTTGATGTGTTGATGCACACGAAATACAAGACATTTTCTCATCAGAGTTCAGCTTAGTGCTCTGTGTGTGCGCACTGACATTTGTGGGAAACCACTTAGATGTGACGCTTGTGGTAATATTTTACAGAAACGCGGTGTGTTAGAGCCTGCATTTTGACACTAACATTGGTGACTAATTTCAAAAGTGGTACCTGTGCTTTACACGTCTCGCTCAGTATTATCCAGTCATGTACTAGTCCACTCTTGGTTGTGACGTAACGTTTTATGCAGTATAACGTTGAAGACACCAGTGTGCTTCCACGCTGTGGTAAAAACCTTTGTGAATGGAAACAGGTTCACAGTGGAAGTATATTCAACATGGCTGTGAATGTAAACACTCTACTATTGTAAAACGATTGAAATGTGGCACTTGTGGTACACGTTTTTTTACGCAATCTAGTCTTATTGCAGCATGACCGCATCTATACTGGTGAGAAACCATGTAAATGTGATACCTGTGATGCACAATTCTCACAAAGTAGTAAATGGAAGAACCATGTCTGTATCCACCGGAGAAACCCTACAAATGTGATACCTGTGGTGCACAATTCTCACAAATTTGTAATTTGAAGAAACATGTCCGTATCCACACTAGGCATAAACCATACCAATGTGATTCTTGTGGTGCAAAACTCTTGGAAAGTGGTAATTTGAAGAACCATGTCCGTACCTACACTGGGAAAAAAACCGTTCAAATGTGATATCTGTGGTACACAATTCTCCCTAAATACTAATCTGAAGAGACATGTCCGTATCCACACATGTGAGAAACCCTGCAAATGTGATACATGTGGTGTACAATTCTCAACAAGTGGTCATTTGAAGAAACATGTCCGTATCCACACAGGGGAGAAACCATACAAATGTGATACCTGTGAGTTCACAATTCTCAGAAAGTTGTAGTTTGAAGAAACATGTCCGTATACACACAGGGGAAAAACCCTACAAATGTGATACATGTGGTGCACAATTCTCAGAAAGTGGTAGTTTGAAGACACATGTCCGTATCCACACAGGGGAGAAACCATACAAATGTGATACATGTGGTGCACAATTCTCAGAAAGTGGTAGTTTGAAGACACATGTCCGTATCCACACAGGGGAGAAACCATACAAATGTGATACCTGTGGTGCACAATTCTCACAAAGTGGTAATTTGAAGAAACATGTCCGTATCCACACAGGGGAGAAACCATACAAATGTGATACCTGTGGTGCACAATTCTCCCAAAATGGTCATTTGAAGACACATGTCCGTATCCACACTGGACGTAAACCGTACAAATGTGATACATGTGGTGTACAATTCTCAGAAAGTGGTAATTTAAAGAAACATGTCCGTATCCACACATGTGAGAAACCCTACAAATGTGATACATGTGGTGTACAATTCTCAGAAAGTGGTAGTTTGAAGAAACATGTCCGTATCCACACAGGGGAGAAACCATACAAATGTGATACCTGTGGTTCACAATTCTCAGAAAATTGTAGTTTGAAGAAACATGTCCGTATACACACAGGGGAAAAACCCTACAAATGTGATACATGTGGTGCACAATTCTCAGAAAGTGGTAGTTTGAAGAAACATGTCCGTATCCACACAGGGGAGAAACCCTACAAATGTGATACCTGTGGTGCACAATTCTCCCAAAATGATTATTTGAAGACACATGTCCGTATCCACACTGGGCGTAAACCGTACAAATGTGATACTTGTGATGCACAATTCTCAATAAGTGGTAATTTGAAGAGACATGTCCGTATCCACACAGGTGAGAAACCCTACAAATGTGATACATGTGGTGTACAATTCTCAGAAAGTGGTAGTTTGAAGAAACATGTTCGTATCCACACAGGGTAGAAACCATACAAATGTGATACCTGTGGTGCACAATTCTCAAAAAGTGGTAGTTTGAAGAAACATTTCCCTATCCACACAGGGGAGAAAACCATACAAATGTGATACCTGTGGTTCACAATTCTCAGAAAGTGATAGTTTGAAGACACATGTCCGTATCCACACAGGGGAGAAACCATACAAATGTGATACCTGTGGTTCACAATTCTCAGAAAGTTGTAGTTTGAAGAAACGTGTCCGTATACACACAGGGGAAAAACCCTACAAATGTGATACATGTGGTGCACAATTTTCAGAAAGTGGTAGTTTGAAGACACATGTCCGTATCCACACAGGGGAGAAACCATACAAATGTGATACCTGTGGTGCACAATTCTCACAAAGTGGTAATTTGAAGAAACATGTCCGTATCCACACAGGGGAGAAACCCTACAAATGTGATACCTGTGGTGCACAATTCTCCCAAAATGGTCATTTGAAGACACATGTCCGTATCCACACTGGGCGTAAACCGTACAAATGTGATACATGTGGTGTACAATTCTCAGAAAGTGGTAGTTTGAAGAAACATGTCCGTATCCACACAGGGGAGAAACCATACAAATGTGATACCTGTGGTTCACAATTCTCAGAAAATTGTAGTTTGAAGAAACATGTCCGTATACACACAGGGGAAAAACCCTACAAATGTGATACATGTGGTGCACAATTCTCAGAAAGTGGTAGTTTGAAGAAACATGTCCGTATCCACACTGGGCGTAAACCGTACAAATGTGATACTTGTGATGCACAATTCTCAACAAGTGGTAATTTGAAGAAACATGTCCGTATCCACAGAGGGTAGAAACCCTACAAATGTGATACATGTGGTGTACAATTCTCAGAAAGTGGTAATTTGAAGAAACATGTTCGTATCCACACAGGGGAGAAACCATACAAATGTGAAGCCTGTGGTGCACAATTCTCACAAAGTGGTAGTTTGAAGAAACATGTCCGTATCCACACAGGGGAGAAACCCTACAAATGTGATACCTGTGGTGCACAAATCTCCCAGAATGGTCGTTGGAAGACACATGTTCGTATCCACACAGGGTATAAACCAGATAAATGTGATGTCTGTGGTGCACAGTTCTCACGAAGTAATAATTTGAAGACACATGTAAGTAACCACCCAAGGACCCTACATATATGATACATGTATTTTATCATTCTTACAAGGTGGTACTTTGAATAACCATGTCCGTTTCCGCACTGCCTAGAAACCCTATAAATGTTGTAACTGTAATGCACAGATCTTCACAAAGTTGTCTTTTAAGGCACATGCTGTTGTCCGTGATATGTTGCTGTTTTCTGGCATTCTACAGAACATCGACATTATCTCAATTATAAAATATCTCCTCTAGTCTTACTTCGCAAGGTTACCACTTCATGAACCAGTTGTATTGGGATGTATCTTCGTATAACCCTATGATGTATCGTAACAGTAACTAACAATGATTAAACAAATCACTAAGATGGCTTCATGCTGTATCTATGGCGTTACGTGTCATGTGATGAATGCTAACAGTCAATACCATGTGATATAGAAAGAAAATGCAAATTACTAAAACGAAATCGGGAAAACTCATCCAAACATTCATGACTTGTACGATTAGTATACGGACCAATATCAAAAAAGTGTAAGTGTTCCAAATTAATTCTTATTAACGGTTAAAATCAACCTGGTAGCCGTATATGTTAAACTTATCGATGTAAAAATGTTTCCATTACAATTATTATGTTTGTAAATAGATGCCTGAATTGATGTCATTGTAATAAAACATATTCCATAAAAATTGGTGCATTTCACAAATATTACTTAGGGTAACCTGGGGCAAAACGGCCCCTGGGGGTAATACGGCCCCCGTCTTATCTGCCAAAAACGAGTGAACACAAACTAACGTTGATAGTGGAACATGATGCTGCTATCTAGCAAATACTCTTACCGACCGCAAGGCCAAACGCTATTAAAAGTAAGTTAACAAACCTTTTTTTAAAAGTTTTGCATACCCTGTGATCTAATAATCACTCTTCGGTCAAATCGATGCCAACATGTCCACCGTGTGATAATAACCCAGCGACTGGTACTAATGCACTTACGTCTATACACGTTTTCAATGACTTTAATCGAAATGGGAGCGATATTAAAGGATTACATGTGAAGGTGAAAAAGTCAGCACTGGTGTGTATGGGGTAAGACGGCCCTGTCAGAACGGGGCAAAACGGTCCCGGGGGCCGTCTTGCCCCGCCATGCAGTACGAATATGGTATGTAAACGCAATAAAGCTGTGATGTATTTATAGCATACACAATAATTTAAGTAAAAAGTGAAAGAAAGTCGACGAAAGCAGCGATGAAGAGGAATGGCCGTGTTTGGTGTGCGGAGAACCATTCAGTTGCAGTCGGCCACGAGAAGTCTGGGTTCAATGCCAAGAATGCAAGAATTGGGCTCACAGTGAGTGCACACCAGGGCTCCCGTATTTCGTGTGTCCCAACCGCGAGTCAGAGTGTGATTAGACAATAGAGTATCTGCAAGCCATTCGTTAATAAACATATGTTAATGATTTTAAGGCTTGTGATGATGCAAATTCCAAAGCTGATGGGTGTTTTCAGTGACTCTAATGATAATGCAGAATATTGCTTCTAATGACAACTGTATTTTTTGACATATTATAATTAATGATGAGTGGTTTCGATTGAAGATTAGGCTATTGTATCTGCCGCGAAGTATCTGCATGCCATTACTTTAGTCATTCAACACTATAATGAGTTTAAGGCCTGTGATGATGCAGAAGCCAAAGGTGATCGTAATGTCGAGTAATACAGACAGAAGCTGATAACTAGAAAACCGGGATGTCCCGTGTGTAAGATCAATAGAACGGGAGAACTGTAGAAGTGCAACAAATATCAGTATTATGTGACCGTGTCGTATTGTCGAAGAAGCAATAGAAGACGGACATAACACTGATGAGTCTAATGTAATTCACGATGAGTGATGCGGAGTGGTGAGTATTTCTGTTCACGATGAGTGAGAATAATAGTAGTAGTTAATGACGGTCTAAATAAATAATGGATAAAACACATTGTTTTTATATCATTACAACGGTTAAACCTAATATTAGAGTAAATAGGCGAGGGGCCGATTTACCCCAGGCGAGGGGCCGTTTTACCCCAAGCATGGGGCAAAACGGGTTTATTGGACCACATTTTAAACTGGTTAGTACTTACGTTTTAGTTATTCAATCGTTCAGAGATATGTGTCATACATAAAGTATATATACCTCAACACTATTACTGCACAATTATGCATCGACAAGTTATGGATACAAAAATACACAACCTTTCCCTTAGGGGTGCCGGGCTGCCCCAGGTTACCCTACACCCGATACCAATATGTGCCTATGGTTATGGACGTGGGCAGAGACGTTCACGTGCATGCAAACATTAATCAACTGTCGGTGGAACATGGTCTTTTCAGCCTTCACTCATTCTCTGCACGTGACCTTCGCGTCTCAATCAGTGTCAATCCAGGCATTGATATAGGCTACATAGAGAGCGCTTTCATTCAGGTAGAGTGTTTCACTATATGTATTTTGACAGTAATGTATTTTACAACTGTGATTAACCAAATGTATACGATTGCTCCATTCGTCACTGTCTATACTTCACTCTGTTATCGTAACGCTGTTATTAATAACATCAACAAAATAGATAGTGCACATAACTGTAAACTAAACGGTAAAATGATAAAATGTAAATTACAGGTATTGGGTGGTGTGTATTAATAAATAATAAATATACGTGTATATTTTCCAAATTTTAACTTGTGATCTGAAATCATTCAACTTCAAATAATGATGTGTTGATTATATTCCCTGTTCGGCATCCGAGAACACGTAAGGCAACTATTAATTAAGCACAAATCTATATTTTCCAGTAAAGTAGTTATTTTATTCATAAATTGCTAAATAAATATATTTCTTATCAAAAGTATTATTATCTAACATGGAATATATAAATATTCAAACAATTCTCACAAAACAATGAGAAGTATCACTGTGATTGATTCCTATAACACTGGGTGGCTTGGTTGACTGGCTATGCTTGGGGGATTTGTCCACATAAAACAGCCTCTGTAATAAAATAAATATCAGCAAATTCAGTTTTGATGTAGGGAGTGATCCTATTCATTGAAATATGATCTACTACCAATCATTTTCACTGACATCTGAGCCTATTTTGTTTACGAAAGTGCTGTTGGTATACTCTAATTGCTTGTACTGCGCTTTGAGAATATTATTAGAAATTGCGCTTTATAAAATTAACACAATTTAAGCAGTTTGCAAATAAAAACAATAACTGTTTCTGGAAAATACTTATTTTTAATTGATACAGTTGTTTAACTTGTTCTCGATCACTGTTAACCACAAAATTATTTGAAATGCATTTTGTAACATTTTATATTTTCTTGTCATATTTGGACCCCAGCCACACTTAAATATTATATTTGATTATGACAATCAAATATTATCATATTATTTGATGTGAAGAAGCAAGCACCTGTAGGTATACCAGGTATAACATTTAGTATATCTAACGAAAATCAGGCTGTAACCATACCCCAAAATTTGAAAAATGATATTCCTGATTGAATAAATGTCCAAATAGTGATGTCTATGACTCTAAAACTATTACATAAATAGGAACAATTTCCGAATCCAGTTTTCCATTTGGGAACTAGATTATTTAGCAAATTGTAATACAATAACTTCAAAATTAAGAAAGTTATTAGCATTCCAAAATCATAACAAATAATTACTGCAGACATGAAGTGCGATTGTACATGTAGTCACCATTCATCACGGGTGCACATGTGAGTGATATTTCACCCAGGGACCTCTGGTTGAGTTGGCGCAGTAGCCACTCCTCAGGCTCAGGACTTCTCAAACCACTTTATTTTCCTGGCAGATACCGGTACTTCGAATTGGACACCATATCCATTTTAGGAAGCTTTCAGTCATGCTGCAGTTAATGCACAAAGACTGTTCCTACAACAATATCCACCATTGTCTATATAAAACATCGCTATGCTAAGTAAACACTGCCTAACAAGCGTCATTACACTGCAGAAACATCGTAGCAATTAATCTACTGGTGTGTCTGCTTTATTTGTACCAATTTTCCATCAAAATGGCTATTCACAATTTTAAGTAAAACAATTCTTTGGGTAAGACTTTCATGGAAAGTCGAAATGTCTTCTGACACCTCGTCGTAGTCGGTCAATGGGATGCAACCACATCACGGTGCCCGACACATTTCTCGCATCTGGGAGAAACTTGGCAGTAAATCAAAGAATAGTTAGTAAGATTGTCGGGCGGACGATACCTGCAATTCGCCACTGACATCACTTGGCTCGATATTATTTTCAAACACATTTTGGTGAAACCTACTTATTTATTCCAATATGGGATTAAATAAACTCATTATGGGCAAGGGGGAGTTATGAGACGATCGAGGGAGCACACGTGTCCCTGTCGTCGCGAGTGTACACTAAGCTGCCGATGTGATACCCTGTCGGGGTGAAGTAATTCCGCTGTGACACGTCGTAAATAGTCAGCGGGCCCAGCTATGACGGATATAGCCACACTCTCGATCTGTTTCTCGTCCGACACTTATACAATATGGCTGTTTAGAAGTTTTCGTGATTTTCCTTGAAACAAATGGCTGCGGGAAACAATGGGCGCAAGGGTGTTCATCGGCTTCCCTACCACCGACATACTGAACTGGTCCGATGTGGCGTCTTCGTCGTCAACAATCGGCATCCCAAACCGGAAAAGTCTCAATCGCCACACGGAAGATCGTAGACCATCTTGAAGTATTGCATGTATGAGGTGGTGAACCGTCTCATATGCTGGTTTGGCCCGGTTATGGTGACCACTGCCAAACATTACATTAACTAGCAGCTCATAAAGTATCGTATACTTTATTTTTATAACTTGTTCGGTAATAAATAGTTTCAATGATATCTAATAGAGCGTTCGTCTCATATTTGATAATTTGAATTTCCGTTGGGAGTACCTGAACGCACTAAATATGCATACATTTTCGTAACTGATCTATTTAAAGTTTATTTTGGGTAAATAGAGCAGTTGTAATAACACGTTGTAAAAACCCACCCGCTTAATATTTAAGGGTGTGTATAGTATAGCGTTATTAGTCTAGAAAGTATTACTTAACACAGAGGCAAAACCAGACCAAGGCCAAAAGCGGACACAAAGCCCCGACGAATTCTAAAGATGTTTACTCCACTCGAGGCTTCAATGGAAACCCATCCTGGACCACACCGGCGAAGCGGATCTTAATGGTTATATATTACCAGCGAGTGATTTACTGAACATTGACTAAATCCTAGCGGAGACAGTTTGGACAAAGGTTGAATTTGTATAGATTTGCAGGTGTTTCTCGAGTACGTGATAACGTTAAACTAGCGTCCTTGGGCAAACCTTGCGACCGGAATTGTTAATTACACATGCGCACAAGATGCACACTGGGAATTTAACGGTTTACAATAAAAGGAGAGAGCGTGGTTTTTAATCAGAGAGATAGGAGAGAGGAGAGAGAGACCGGAGAGAGCGGAGATCGAGAGCGACAGAAGATGCTCGCGACTCTCCCTCCTTTTGGCTATCTAAATTAAAACATGAGTATGAGACTGAAGCTCATACTTATCGAGATTATCAAAATTACCGGCATGTATTTAAAATGTTAAATTGTAGGAGCGCTGTAGTGGACTGGCAACAGACACGCAGTGACTTCGATGTTACTAGTACTATGTTAAAGTCTATTGCCAACGCAATGTATATCTTTTGAAATTATGTATACGAACATGAACTTCAAATTGTGAATAAAATATCCGAGATCGAACCTGGAACGAGCGTCTGTCACTTTACCCTGAATCGGGGGTTAAACCGATTCTGGCGAGCGCACACGAGAGGAGCGAGATACACACCAACGCACACACACTCACACATATCATGCGGAGTAACTCCCCCCGCGCACGCGTCCCAAGGGGGGTCGTTCTCTACAACGTGTGCACATACGGGGGGCGCTGTAATGTGAAGAGAGCTGAGCCGTAACTTCAACATGACACGACATCGAAATGGGACATGTTGACATTTTTCGCGGCGACGTTCCCAATTTCTCGGTCGTCGGATATTGACATCGGAATACAAGACGGTGGCGCTGTATTGGAGGGAGAGGTAGTGTTTTTATACCTGTTCGCGGTGACGTCCACAACTGAAGAATGTTCATGGCGGAATGTCTAGATGTGGTGTGGGCACTTCACCTTCGAAGCGTATAGGGGATACGTTATTCTAATGAAAACATTGAGATGCACAATTGCGACGATCTATCCTTCAAAGTTGCGTTAAGTCCTTCTGTAGCAAAATATGGTCGTTGAATGTCTGTATTTTCCTGTATAGTAGGCAATCGTCTGCAAAGAGGCGGACTTGAGATTTGACAGAGGTTGGTAAGTCATTTATGTGACACAAGAAGAGCAAAGGGCCTAAGACTGTGCCTTGTGGGACGCCAGAATCAACGGGTATTTCTCTCGACATTTTACCGTCGAGTACGACTTTCATTTCATTCTTCCAGTCAGGAATTTGTTTAGCCATTCAAGTATTGTGCCTCCGATTCCATAATGGGATAATTTTGTAAGGAGTTTTGAGTGGGGAACGGTGTCAAATGCCTTGCTAAAATCTAACACTGCCATGTCTGTCTGGGTTCCGGTGTCGAAGAAGGAGAATAGGTCATGCATAGTGGTTAGAAGTTGTGTTTCACATGAGAAGCCTGCTCTGAAGCCGTGGTTAAGGTCTGTTAGGATGTTGTGTTCTTCAAGGAATTTTACATGGAACAGATGTAAGGGAGATGGGACGATAGTTTTCTGGTAGATGTTTATATCTTTTTTTGAATACGGCCGACACGTTTGCAGTGCGCCAGTCTGAGGATAGGACGGCTGTGTCCAATGACCGTTGGAAGATGTCCCTGAGTGCTGGGGCTAGGGTGTCAGCACAGTTCTTCAAAATGACATTCGGGATTTGGTCAGGCCCACATGCTTTGTGGGGATTGATGGCTTTGAGTAACTTGCATACTCCGGCTGTGTTAATATCACTTATAATTGGGTGTTGTGGAGGGTCAAGGTGTGGGGGAGCAGATCCACCATCTCTGGTGAAGACACTCTGGAACTGGTCCAGGAGGATTTCAGCCTTCTCCTTGCTGTCACACACCAGTGAACCATTCTTTTTCAGGGGGGCTACTCCAATGTTGTCTTGTTTTCTGCTTTTAATGTATTTTCAGAAGGGTTTTGAGTTGTTTGTCTGGAGTCCTTGGGTTATGGTATTATTGATGTATTCCCATTCGGCTTTACGCATACTTCTCCTACATGTTTTTTGGATGAATTTGTAGTTTGTCCAGTTGTTTGTTTCCTTAGCTTTCTTATAGAGTCTTCTCTTTCGCTTTAGTAGTCGATGCAGCTTCCCATTTAACCATGGGAGGCTGCATCGGCTGGAGCTCAGTTTTGATGGGATATGTTTGTCAATAGATTCTGTTAGCGTATTCTTGAAGGTTGACCACAGTGATTCGGTGCATGCACCTGTGTTGTATAGGGTGTTGATTTTGTTTGACAAGGTGTTAAAGTCATCATTAAGGCTTTCCCAGTCAGCGCGAGCAAACTGGTAGATCTGTCTGCGTTGTTTATTTTGGTATTGGATTTTTACGTCGAAATCTGTGACAATAATATCGTGGTCGGATATGCCTGGTACCGATACGGAGTGTGTTACTATTGTTGGATTTGTAGTGAAGACTAGGTCTAACAACTTGCTTTCTCTAGTGGAACTATTATGGACTTGCGTCAGTTGGGCACTTTCGGTTACGTCAATGAGGGATTGCTGAGTGGATCGGTCTGGACTACAGGTATTTACGTTTCCTATTTCCCATGATATGTCGGGGCAGTTGAAGTCTCCGCAGAGGATTATTTGTTTTTGTGTTGAACTTCTTGTTATCGTTGTTAGGGATTTATTAAGTTCTTGTATGGTATTGTTGCATCGGTGTGGCATGTAGAAGGAACCTATTAGCATGTTTTTTTATTTTGAAGTTGTATTTTTGCCCACAGAATTTCACAGTCACTATCTAGGTCTGGTTGGTTGGAAGATACAATGTCCTTCCGCACAAGCAAGAAAACACCTCCTCCTGCTGTGTTGCGGTCTTTCCGGTATGCGGTGTAGTTTTCTGGGAATAATTCACTGGATTTTATGTTATTGTTGAGCCAGGATTCAGAACCACAGATGACGTCTGGTTTTATATAATTTATAGATGTTTCAAAGTCGGCTTTTTTGTTTATCACACTACGACAATTCACGGTCATAACACGCAGGTTTTTCTTTTGTGGGAGGTCAAATGCAGATGAGCTTGTTCTGGAGCTGGTGAATTTTGCTTTGTTGGAGGAGCGTGATGAATTATTGGACCTTCTTGTAAAAGTAAATTCGTATATAGCACAGTAGCCAGTCCTCAGGACTACTCAAGACACTTACCACTACCTCCTTAGCAGACCTGATCAACCAAACGCTATCTCAACTTCTCTAGGAAGCATCCAGCCACACAAAAATATATAATATATAAGAAACAATACAATAATATGACCACTTGTTCTACAATGTTTGCACACTGATGATATTAAAACCGCAATAATATCTGAAAACAATACAGTAAATTAATGAACTGCAAGACATGTATCTAAGTGTGTAATTTGTATGCTAGCCTCTGTAATATAATAACATTGTAGATCATTGGCTGGCTATTGCACAGCTTTTCATATGCTGGAAATAAAGACTGAGTTGAGAAGCTACAGTTTATAATAAAAAGCAAGACCATAAAGATGATCAGTTATGATTAGTATTCAAATGTATGATCACTTAGAAATGGTGTAATCAACTATGACAAAGCTATTTTTAAATCTGCACTACAATCATGATAACCATAACACCTGTAGATATAGTCATGGAGTCGATTACTTTGCAGTGTAATATATTACTATTACACCTGTACTTAATTTCCTTCCTATTACTATTACATGATGAATGGAACATATTAATATTCAATTAATTAGATGTCAAAAAATATTAGATATGAGGAATTTATATTAAATATTATTATCAATAAAATGACATGACGATATGCAATGTTTCGGTCAATAAGCCCATGCCAGGGGTAATTTTGCACGGAGTGCAATACCTGTTGGGATCGAACCAACAACTAAAACCGATACATTAGCAGATACCATTGTTATAAACATACAATTTGTTAGATACATCTATTCAATTACTCCAAAAAGCAAGCTGATTATTTTGGTAAGACTATGGTAACTTCTCTCTTGGCCTAGGCATTGCATGGGGTAGTGTAACAGCATTATTGACTTATAACATATCGCAGCAATAATGTGGAAACAAATTAACCAAGTGTTCTGAAGACTAATTCCAACAGACAGATTAATATAAGTTAGTAAAATCAAAAAATTCACAAAATAGTACAGTGCATACTGGATGTGTCAAATTTGGAGGAATCCAATGTTGTCAGTTCAATTTGCATGAAATCTGTGCTTTCCCAATGCACACACCAAACTATCAGCCACACGAAAATACTGTAATGAGAGAAATATCAAGTGAGAGTATCTATCTAAATCATTTAAAAATCACTTTACCAATATGGTAATAGCCATTTTATACATACCTTAACAATGTCCATGAACTGCAGTATATTTTTTGATGAATCCTGGCATGGACATACGTGAATCAGGGTCCATTATACTTACCGGTACACCATTGTGATGTACTCGTTAAGTCTCATAATTCATATTAATAAGTATGTTCATCGTCTTCTTTTGGTAATCCAGTACCATCATTATACGCTGATTTTGTGGACAAGGGCTTCTACTGTTAGTTTTCTCAGAGGTTCTAATGGGGCTATAAATAAGCACTGGTTCTACATTGGTTCAGCCACTGTGCTACAACTTAGGCAATTTTGTTTAAATCCTACTCTTAATGTGACTTTTGGAACAGGTGCTATAAGCTGCTGGTATCGTAAAAGCTTTAGTAGTAAAAGTTTAATTTTTGTGATGGTAACCATGTCACGAGGTATATCGTGATTGTCAGTGGCCCGTCATTACTCAACATGTTCTTAAATACATGCATGCAATACAGTTTAAATAGAAAATATATTAGTTCAGAACAATACTAATAAAATAATAAATAGTAAACAAAAATTGTACTAACAATTTAAATATTAAATATACAAAAAATTACATAATATTGAAAATAATAATATATTTCATTTATAAATGAAAAAAATTAAATTACACATAAGTCAAATGCACATTAGGTGTTCATCCTATGTTTAAATGAAAATGACATTAAAGTATATCAAATGTTATTAAAACACTTTACCATTTCAGTTGCTAACAAACATTCATTATCTTCTAAACAACTGTCTATGTAAGGAGAACTAAAAATGCAGGGAAATGGGAAAGAACTCATTCTAAATAAAATCTGTCAGAATAATCAACAAATCATCATGGTCATTTAATAGGAAGAAGAAGACAGTTTCGTTCTCACACTTGCCTTGAGACGCCAAGAACCCGATGTCTCCCGAAGTGTTGGCATGGAGACCCAGCAGTGGCAGGAGGGATGTCCTCCTATTTTTTGATGGTACATACACAACGTCCTGGTGGAAATACTAACGACAGAAACATTTCAACAATTAACATGACATCATCGTGGCTGAATGAACAGAAGTCCGGAGAGACACGGACATTATGTAAATAACACATGATGAAGTAATTAATTATTCAGCTTTTTTCTTCTGTATCATTCTAGGATAGCGCGACCGATTGCCAATGGCGCCATGGACGAAATGTTATTAGTTCTTAGGTGGTTTCCTCCAAACAAACAAAAATTGGGCTAACGCAGTTGTCCTTCTCTAAAATTAGTGAGTCCGCTACAGGTTACATATTTACACCCTGTGTGGGATCTTTTACTTCCCCTGACACCAGGCAAAAGGGACCACCGGGTTTAAGTGTCACTTCCGAAAGACACATGCAAATGCGGGGTGAACGAATTTGCCCAAGTTTCGAAACGTCGGTAGGTGGGATTGAACCACCGTCCCCTCGATTGACAGTCGGGCGTTCTACCGCGCGACCACCGCCAACCACATGCCACAAATGATTTGCTATTTGGCGAAAATAAATATAAACTCTTCGGCAAATTGGCGAAACGTTATTTTAGTGGTTTTTAGTGACGTTATCAGCAGTTCATGACTGCATTATTCACTGCCCGCCTCCGGTTAAATTGCCTAAATCATTGTAAATGATCGCACATCTCACCGACTCAAATAACCAGTTAGCATGACCCCGCAGCCGCTGGTATAAACAAAAGGTCACTAATCCTCCAGTCAACCAAGCTCGCACACAATAGCAGTGCTTAATTCAATCAATTATTGTGTTACCTGGACGACTGAGCCTGTCTGACATACTGCTGACAGTAGTTATAAGAGTTTGAGACGAGTACAACGCTGCACTTGACAGGTTCCCTATTATCGCTCAGTATAAGCGAAGTCACATGGCATAAATCGATGTGTCATCTGGTAAATATTCAACCCAATGTCAATATAGGTTTGATCTAATTCATGTATATTTAACAAGCTTTATCAACAGATAGAAACATGCATGTCAAAAACATTGTTTAGTAATTATTGCCTGCAATAGCCAGACCAGGATTACAATCCATCTATAGGCTAAATAAAAATATTCGGAGCAATATTTTAGAGAATATAGTCAATTAGTTACTGAGCAAACAAATTATGTTACTGTAGTAATTATGTTAATGCAATGTTTGAATCATTGCAGAGCAACAAAACAAAATTGTACAGAATTATTTGGCCTTGTTATACAATTTTATATCTCACCTTTTGCTATAATGTTAATTTCACTACATTAATATTAGGTGTCAGGTGTTGGGCTATCTTCCAGTTAAAGGAACATGCAACCCAAAAAGTAAAAATTGCTCAAACCATTAAACACTGTTTACTGAATCATATCCCATATTGTTTATTTTTCTTACTAAATTATTTAGTATGTTTTAATGAGAATTATTGAACCTCCCTGGAGGCTGACATATTGGACGTTTGGCCTGGGGGCGCGTGACGTCACACTTCCACAACTGCTAGCGCCTCTGGTGGTCAAAGCAAAACGAACTCTCCACCCACTGAGGTACGAAATGATCACAGCCAAACAGGATGTTGTGATCCTTGCCGTCGTAGTTAATATTAATTTGAAGACAGCGGTAGATATGGAATTGCTTGACGATGTCGATGCAGTTAATGTATTAGGTTTTGATGGCTACATGTGGGAGCCAGAATACTCAGATTCGGAACTGGCGGAAGAGCATTCGACGGCTACGCCGGACGTTGACGAACAAAATTCAGTATCGTCGACTGAAAATGACGACAACTGGTGCCAGCTTGCAGTACTGACGCTTGCGTTCGCGCTGTCCATGATGCATCGCCGGCAACGGGGCAGTAGAATGCCAGATCAACTAAGCAATAGGTAGGAAGGAAGGACACTCATTTGTTTAGATCATGTCAATTATTCTTGAAATGTGTACGTTACTGGCTGAGAAGATGTAGACCACCCACTTTCATGTTTACTATATGCTAGTGTGTGAAATGGAACGTCAGTGTTTATAAAATGTAGTTAGGTACTAGTCAGTATTGGCAGCTTTCTGGTGTCAGACAAGGACAGTCTATTTATAGTGCACTACTTTCGTGTTTTCTTTTTTAATTCTGAAACATTTATCTCAACCTTTTTCAGGCAATACAGATTGATGGCTTACAGACAATTGTGTCTCTATATTCACCTTGGGGAGAGACTTGGGAAGTACAACAGAAGAGTGATGCCAGCTTGTGCAGTTAGAGAAATTCGAAAGAGGTTTCCTGATGAAGATGGCCAATATGTTGACTTCAAGGAAGTAGAGGATGCACTCGAAGCTCTTCAAGTTAATTAGACGTCATGTTTTTGACAACATAGCTAACAATGATCCTTGTTAATGTTCATCATGCGGACCTTATTCGAATTTTGCTTGTATTGCTGTAATAAATGACATGTTTTTACTGAATCTTTGACCGGTGTCTATCGACTTGGTCACCTTGCATGGAAAAATCACAGGAAACAAATGGAAGTAACATTGGATATTAATTTTATTATGTTTTATGTACACCATTCATACATCCGATTCCCTTATTCCTTATTTAAATAACTGTACACATTTCCATGTCATTTTAGTGGATAATCTCAACAGTGGTTTCTCAGCAATCTCGAAGTTAGTCAGGAAACAAAAGTAACATTGGACATTAATTTTATTATATTATGTTTTATGTATACCATTCCTACATCTGATTCCATTAATCCTTACTTAAGTAAATGTACATGTTAGTATATAATTTTAGTTGATAATCTCAACACTATAGGAGTGGTTTCTCTGCGATCTGGAAGTTAGTCTCTACCAAACCGAGTCCTGTGTTTGGCTACTAATTCACGTTTTGCTGGTGCAGGCAGGGGAGCTATATTTGGAACTGCTGGTGTGTACGTTGGCCCTTCTTCGCCACTAAGCTTTCGCTGTACTGCAGCTTCCATCATCGGTTTGATGTAGTCGTATTTCTTTTCCGTGTATATCGGCTTGGCAACCCACTGTTTCGTTTGCTTGCTGAAGGCACAGCGATACATCAGGTCACCTTCCTCTGTACTCTGGGCATTCGGCTTCCTAACTCGCGCTTGTGATCTTCCTACATTTGAGTTGTGGTCCAGTGCTGCCAACTCTGTCCTTGCCAGCATCTGTGGGTAGGCAAAATGCTGGCGCTTCGGTGCATACTTTGTGATGAGAGCATGATACACCTCCAGTGCTCCGGTGTGCATGAATCTTGCTAACATCCGGATGTCTCTGAGAAATTGCTTCTTTGTGACACACTGTCTCACCTTCTCCTAGAAGCATACAGCCATATGAAAAAATGTATGCGCAACGGCTGCTTATACACATAACCACCATTGTCTATAGCCAGGAATTAATTTAGAATGAAAAACTTGCCCAAGGTTTTAACACTCCAACACTGGATTTGAATCTGGGTTCTCCTAGTCGAGAGTCCAAAGCTCTACCTCCAAGCCACTGCACTCTAAACGTTTTTACTTTACATACTAGCACAAAAACAATAATATGTACAATGCATATGGCCACTAACAGATATATTTGTGGAATATTGGTAATTAAGAATACAGTTCTATTGAGAATTGCATACCTTGGGTGTATCCTGGTATTGGTGGTCTCCTTCATTTGTTCCAGAGTCAATCTCTGCAATGCCAGGAGCTGGGCTTAGCAAGTGACGAACAATCTGAAATAAGACAATAAAATCTAGTAAGGATAAATCTTTGTATATAATCTAACCTAATAATCTATGCACCAGGTATAATCGTGTTACAATCAACGACATTGTGATTGTGCCACCATATTTGGCTGTCTTAAATCGATCCATCCATTTAGTTACACTTACAGAGCGTTATATATAAAAATACGTCGTCCCTTTCTTCCACACAACATAAACAAGTTCCCATATAAACATTCATAGTGAATAGGATAAAGAATAACGACGCTCAAGTAAAGATTGCAACCAAGGCACTCACTAATTTATACTTCGACTTGGTCGGTTCGACGGAGCTTAGTAACTTTTATTATCGCCCACTTTCAAACATAAACAAATCATTAATCCAACTAATTATTCCAGTCGACCGACGCGCAGTGACTATTTTACTAATAACTGACTTTCATTAATATACAGGAAATACATTGAATGATATTCTAATACCCCATTTGAGGTATTTACGTACCTTCTGTTCGTCCCTTTTGCGAGATCGGCCCCGGACTTTTCGTGGGGACAGCATCTTCTTTCAACAGTCGTCTTTCAACCAGTCCCAGCAATCTGTTTTCTAGATCAACCTTGAAAGAGTCCACGGTAAAATGGTCCTCGCAAACCATTTTTCTGTTGAAATTGAACTTCTCCACAGTATGCCCCGTACCTATATTGTGAAGCCATTTCATCGCCAACTCGCGCTTCGCAGGGAATTTCTTGGCATTGGGAATTTGGAAAAATCTCTTTCCTTTCGCTGCCCCTTCTCCTGCTCTATGTTGACATCCGTATGCCTGACATTCAGGCATGTTACTACCGCAAGATTCATTAAAAAACAACTCAAATCATATCGCAGTGCTACTGATTACGCGTTGCGCACCGCCTGTATCGCTGAGAGTTGTGGAAGGTCTACGTCACACTCACGCATCCTCTCGCGTTACTCTTCGTGAGTTCCTCGTCAAATGGGCAACAATGGCTGCGCCCATGGACAGTGAAAGTGTACGTTTCAAGATTAATTTTCTGATGTATAACATTCTTACAAAATTAAACAAAAAAACAAATGTTTAACATATTCTATGTTGAATGGTATATGGGAATTGGGGGGATTTTAACGCATTTTCAACACTATGGTTGCATGTTCCTTTAACTGGTCTAAATTACTAGGGCCTTTTTAAAACGATTTTACCATCTTTTGTTATTCTACATCACTTCCGGTACAAAGAAGTGAGATATTAATTTTTTATGTGTTTTAGTGCAATTAAATGTCGTCGAGTCGACGTAAATAAGCCGATGTCACAGGGCGCGAGCGGTTGGCGCATGTCAGACGCTTCAAAGCTGCAAAGGCGATGTCTCGCGATTTGCGAATATTCCCCAAAACTAAGGCTACATCATTAATTTTTATTCTGTATAATGCAGATTTATGTTTTAACCTTAATTTATCAAAAATATGCTAATTGCATTTTATTTCGATTTAGCAATGCACTCGCAAGCTGAAGCGCCGTTAACTGCTTCACGCATGTACAGCAATAACGGATTTTTATATTGGACACGGGGGCCTTATTTGTAGACTAATAATCAAAGGACAAACAAAGGCGACGGTTTCGTGGCGTACACCTAATAGAGTTAATATAAAGTAACAATTTCCACATATACTCAATTTTTTAACGCCAGCCATCGAAATACTATGAGCTATGCCATTGTTGACGAAAAATGACGTCAGTAAGCTTAGGCTTCTCCACAGATTAGTTATTCATAAATCCGTCTGGAGGCGCTGTGCGCAGAGAAAAAACAATGGCGTGTTTGTTATGGATTATCTAAATCGGATCATTTAACGGATGCAGAAGTATCTGGATATAGATTCCAGCCGCAAAGACAAAGGCACGTATTGGAAGATACACTAGAGGCGAGTGACCACGAAAAGAAAGACACACGGGAAGCTGAACGTACAAAACACAAAACTAGCAGAGACGGTGTCAACTGGTGGCGGTGCCGAACCAATTTGTTGATGCGGTGACAAGTTTGTCTGCTGTCATGAAATGGCTGCAACTCGGCAACGCGCGGAGCATATTGATGAAGGTAAATATTAAGTTGTCTATTATTGTTATTGCTTAAATATTATTATCCTGAGGTCCGGACTGCGTAATGATCGTATTATTATGACAAGCGAAATATGATCGCTTAGCTTGGGCCAAGCCTTGCCGCCTTGGGCCAGCCGGGTCACCTCAGTGACCTCAGGCTCAATCTTGCCGCATTCAACTATTAAACTAAGTATGTGTCACTTATTACGTTTTATGGTAATAACACATTTGTTAAGACTTGGTGGGGTTTATCATTTAACATAAATCGTATTGAATAGTTCCAATGAAATTAAATGAATTAGGTCCCACAATTGTGCAGGTGTGTCAATTGTGGAAAAAAATCCATACAAATGAATAGTCAATACCTTGCTGTTTTTTTGCATCGCCCAGGTGTGGACACCCATCACATTTGTAATAACAGCAGCTATATTGATTCATATATCATGATCTAAATGCACCGCCTACACAGCAATGGCAGGCAGTTACGATTATTTTATTTGAACATAAACTGCAGGGTTATCTTCTCATCATTTTGCATGTGTCTTATGGAGTCATATATAAACATAGATAATGAGTTTGTTTCAAAGAACCCAGAGATATTAGTGACGAGATGAATACAGGAAATGTGTCAGAATTCATGCTTTGTGAAATTATGTTCATTCAGAATAATAATCCATGTTTGCAATGATTCACATAAAACATTTCTTAATGTTCGATTTTTTATTACAGGTGGACTGCTGTGTATTACGAAAAGTCGGATTTGAAATTCTCTGCTTCGAGCAACTGGTGCTTCGGAATGTATTGGTTGCACTGAACCATATACAGATAGATAACTGGCAACTAGATCCACCAACAAACAAGTAAGTATATTGTGCATACATGTTATATAATTGTGTTGCAATAAACGTTAATGCATCAAATAAGAAGCAACAATACAACATCAAACAAAGTAGCACTATAAATAAAAAATAATAGTTATCATTACTTATAGATACAACACATGGAACCATTATGATTTTTATGTAGTGAAAATGGCAGGTATATTTGTAAACATAGTGCATAGTTCCTACTACTGCCCAAAGTATAGAATGGATCATAGAGTAAATTATAGTGCCTAGTCTTTTCACAATAATAATCTAATTGACATTTTCTCTGGTTATCCATTATGAGATGACAACCCAAATATGTGAATGCAGGGACTGGAGTTGTCATTAGAGGTTTTAGACAAGATGTTTATGTTTGACAGCTTTCAGAATGGTTCAATCAAATTAATAAACATTTCTTGAGCTTACTAGCAATACCCTAATTCATTTTATTCCAAATTGTAGAAATAGATCCTCAATGGTTTCTAATGCCACACAGCGATTTAAAAGTGCATATTGTCAACATTAGATGCAATATGCTATAATACTGCCACACATTTATTTATTTTTTCTTAAAAAGCACATGTTTGAAATGGGGTGTGTTTTTAATTATATATTTTAAATTAAAAGGATCATTGATTAATTTTCATCTTATTTACAATGTCATATGTATATTTATCTGAACACGTTTATTTCAGGTTGCTCAGGTGGGCTGTCTATAGGCAGTTTACTGGTGGGTTCACAGCAAGTTGGGCCGGAGTGTTCATCGAGTACTGCCAGCATGCACCAGCCACCTAATCAGGACAAAGTTCCCTGTCCTCGCTTGGAGAGCAGCACGAGGGATATCACTTTGCTCTCAAAGACTTGACTAATGTACAAAACGATTGAGCCATGCAGCCCGCAGATCTTCCTTACTCGGTTTTGGCACATTTGCCCCGATCAAGCAACCCCTGTTGGTACAGTGATTAGTGGCAGTGTAACTTTTCCCATCACCACATGGATTATGTGGCTCATCAGCATGGGTAGACGGTTATGTCGGACTTGTGTTCTGTTGCGCAACATCCAGTTTAATCATTGTTTCTCGAAGATGACATCTGTGTTAAAAGGCATGCCTGGGACAGGACGTGGCCGATAGTTCCCCGCAAGAGCAGATAACATCAATTGTCATTTCATTCCTACAATGAATATAGTGCTTGCATTAACTGATTAGTATTTATACAACTTTGCAACGTTTTTCTACATGATTATAAACATGTACTAATTTTTTGTAATTTCATTTGATAATCATGTAAGAAGTCATTGTTTTAGTAACCAAACATTAGCCAAATTAGTAACCATAAGTTAAAGGGCAAAAAAAGGCAACGGTTTCGTGGCGTACACCTAATAGAGTTAATATAAAGTAACAATTTCCACATATACTCAATTTTTTTACGCCACCCGTTTACCTGAAAAATATTTTTGAACACCCAGCCATCGAAATACTATGAGCTACGCCATTGTCGACGAAGAATGACGTCAGTACGCTGAGGCTTCTCCAAAGATTAGTTATTCATAAATCCGTCTGGAGGCGCTGTGCGCAGAGAAAAAAAATGGCGTGTTTGTTATGGATTATCTAAATCGGATCATTTAACGGATGCAGAAGTATCTGGATATAGATTCCAGCCGCAAAGACAAAGGCACGTATTGGAAGATACACTAGAGGCGAGTGACCACGAAAAGAAAGACACACGGGAAGCTGAACGTACAAAAACAAAACTAGCAGAGACGGTGTCAACTGGTGGCGGTGCCGAACCAATTTGTTGATGCGGTGACAAGTTTGTCTGCAGTCATGAAATGGCTGCAACTCGGCAACGCACGGAGCATATTGATGAAGGTAAATATTAAGTTGTCTATTATTGTTATTGCTTAAATATTATTATCCTGAGGTCCGGACTGCGTAATGATCGTATTATTATGACAAGCGAAATATGATCGCTTAGCTTGGCCTTGGGCCAGCCGGGTCACCTCAGACTCAGTGACCTCAGGCTTGCCGCATTCAACTATTAGACTAAGTATGTGTCACTTATTACGTTTTATGGTAATAACACATTT